>CM046372.1:1815270-1846116 GCA_025413025.1 Ficus hispida | reverse complement strand
TGTACGTACCGAACGCACGCAGCCTCCAGATAAAGCTAGGGTTTGCAAGGCCCTAACAGTTCTGGGAATCATAACGTGACCCTCACGCATCAACGAGAGGTTAATATCACAATTGGTGTTAAACATGTATCCTCCACGATCACGGGAGGTTGGTACGACACCTTACTTGATTATCTTACCATGTGATTTAACATTAGTGAACATGCTTCATGATGTCACTATATCATATTCAAACTTAACATTTCCCATATTATGGCATTCTTGAAATCATGACATTTTTAAAACCATGACATTTTAGAAAACATGGCATAATATGTAACATGTCATAGCACATCATCGCATAGCATTACATAACATCATACAACATAGCATGTACATTTAAACATGTAATGTAACTAGTATAGTTAAACATAATATATATGAAATAGTATTTACTATTTTCATACTGTAGGTGAGGTTCGATACTTGCCTGATTCGTTATATTCCAGGCTTTGTTGTTTCCACCCTGATCTCAATTGCAGGTTACTTCCTGCTATTCGAAAGAACATAGGATAAGGATCCTATAAAACCTTGGTAACCTTTCCAGCATCATAGTTATATGTTCTCCTTACATACCTTGATCATTTATTAGGTTACTAATCGTAACCCTAGAGATTATGGTTAACCGTCTTGACCCATTAGATTACTTGAGGTAACTTGGGTATTAAACCCGTATTAGATTATTCTTATTATCGAGCCTAAGTTTTAGTAACTCGGGTATCCTTCCCGGTTACCATTCGTCATTGTCTTGTTAATATGTTTTGACTTTTAAAATCCAATTTGGAAAATTGGCTAGAAAATATTTTGTTTTACTTCAAAATTCGTGGTTTTCAAAATAAGATTTTATAAAAATTATTGAAGACTGAAAACTGCTTTTAAAACAGTTTTGATAGTCAAAACAGGAGTGTTGATGCAAAAATACAGTTTTTCTGCATGTTTTTAGAAAATCCTGTGCAGGAATTTCTTGCTCTCTGCACAGTTTTCATAGTTCAGGTTGTATTTAAAAATCCAGATTGATTTTGAAAAACTTGTCTTCACGAAAGTTCTTGCTCTTGAAAAATTCTAAAACTTTCGTGTTTTAATAAAACCCAGTTCTGCTTGGATTCTTGTCAGTTTTAATTTGAAACTTACTGGACGTGTAGACTAGGTCTGGGCAGATTAGCCTCGGATTTTCGTAAAAACGGAGGCCATTGGAGCCTCATTTTTCAAATCCATTCACACTGCCCTCTAGGAAAAACTGTTCTGAACAACTTTTGTGTTTTAATTTTTTCCAAACTCGGCCTCTAAAGGCCTCAAAATCTGATTTTCCCGAGACTGGCCAATTTCTACCCGAAATGGCAGTTTTCGGTTTCGATTTTTGTTTTACGTCCTAGACGTGGAATCTAGCTTGACCAGCCACCGCGGAGCCCTAATACACACATGCAGTGGTTTATAACGTCCAATATTCACCATGCAAATTAAAATTCACATCATGCATTAACATATAAAACCTAATCATTCAAACAAACACCTATCATGCAAAAATGGAAACCACCAACCATAAACCCTAACTTAATTCAAGCACACAACCTAAATTTCTTAGCTAAGGCAGGGAGTTAATGTGAGCTTATGCTCAATACAACCAATGCTTAAATACATTTAAATTTCTCGAAATGAAATTTAAATGAAAAGCTTAGGGATCCAAGGAATTATACCTCAATTTGGTTCAAGGGTTTGGCTAGGATTTCTCGTTTTTCTCCTTGCCCCTTGTTCTAGCAAAACCGGCCCTATGGCTTGCTTGGCTCCAAACTTTTTCTCCACCACCCTTGCTCTAGATTTCTGGCCACTCCAACTCACAAAATCCGGTCACATCCAAGTTTCCTTCTCCTCCCTTTCTCTTCCTTCCACAACCGGCCTTGAGCCAAAAAATGGGTTCCAAAATCTTTTCGGCTTGCTTTCCAACAATAAACCGACTAACACACTCTCTTTATCACTTGATCTTGGCTCTAATTTCTTCCTTTCCCTCTCCCCAAGTTCGGTTTTGGTGGGTACAAATTTTGGCAAAGTTTGGTTGCTTTTCTCTCATTTTTTTGAATTATGGCTTCACCTATTTATAGAGGTGGAGAAAGTCTTGGAAATTGGAATTTGACCCCAAAAAAATCAAGAAATCACACAATGGGGGGTGTAGGTGGCCGGCCAAAGCCTTGTGGAACAAGGAAAAATTGTTCTAGAACAAGACACTTGTCATCTAATGCTTGGTTCATGGAATTATGATGTCATAATTCCAAATAAGGATGATGTCATAAATATGATATCATCCTAAGGTCTTGTTTGGCTACTTTTCTCTAAAATAATCCATTTTTGTGTTACACAGATATTTTCAATACTGTGTTCACTTATACTCAGTATTGGTTTACCGAACTGCAGTCCAAAATTTATCTGTGTAAAAATGGACAGTATGAATTTTTCCTTATTTCTTAAAACCCTTCTGCTCTTTAATTCTACTTAATGTGCTTGTCTTTCTATGGTGGTTTTGAATCTTAAACATATTATTTTATCAGTAAAATCGGCCTATGCAGTATAATTCTATACTGCGGGCTATTTACTCTTACGGTCTTTTCTTAACTTTTTGGGGCCAATCTTTGGCTTTCTCGTCCACCATTGACTTTCTTGTCAACAGTTGACTTCCTTGCCAAGATTTGACTCCCGCGGTCAACAATTGACTTTTCTGGTCAACTGTCCACGTTTTTTGGTCAAACTTTGACCAACATAAAAATTTTGGCAATTTTGTTCCTTTTTGCCTAAAAGGTCGTTTGCTTGACTAAGCAATCATTATTGAGTCTTATAAATTCATAAAACTCACAAAATATCATAAAAACCCTTAACCGGGCTCTTTCATAAATATCCTCAACGTACAGTTGAATTTTTTTTTTACACAAAAATCATAACGATCGAAAAACTAGGTATTACAAGATTATCCCCTACTATTACAAATGACATAGGGTAAGGATTCTGAAATCCTATTCTTAAACTGTTGGTTATCAACCAACATTTACTTACTTCCTAGTTATATGTCCCCATATCATTACCTTGGAAAAATATCGTAAACGGGTTACTATTCGTAACCCTGTAAATAACCCTCGAGATAAGGGTTGAAATCGAAAGGCTTGGTCCTTTATTGGGTTACGTTGGATAACCCTTGGGCTTTGAGCCCAAACCAATAACTTGGTTAAAAATCCCATCTTGCTTTGTTTTTAGAAACTTAGGTTTTTCTTTCAAAAATTCTTGAAAACTTATGAGTAGGTTTTAGAAATTGTTAAGGGCTGAAAACTGTCATTGGAACAGTTTTAGCAGTCAAAACAATGGGTTTTGTGAAAAACACAGTTTTTCTGTTTTGTTTTAGAAAATCCTGTGTAAGAATTTCCTGTTTCCTACACAGTTTTTGAAATCCAATTTTTATTTAAAAATCCATATCGAATTTGAAAAACTTTTCTTCATGAAAGTTTTTGATCTTGAAAAATCCTAAAACTTTCATCTTTTGTGCAAAACCCAGTTCGGAACTTAACTCCTTTGTTTACCCTGTTAAACTGTCCTGGCCGTGCATGGAAACTGGGCATGGTCAGGCTCGGTTTTCCATAAAAACGAAGGCCGTTGGAGCCTTATTTTGAAAAACGGTCCACGTTTTCCACTAGGAAAAACCCTACTCTACAACTTTCGTGTTTTAGGTTTTACCAAATTCGGCCTCTAAGGGCCTCAAATTCGGGTTTCCAGAAAACTGCTTAACCTAAACCCGAATCTGGCAGTTTCTTGTTTTCGAATTGGTTTTACGTCCTAATCGCGCACACTACCTCAACCGACCACAGCGGGAGCTTAACATCAACACACATCACTTTTTCTAACGTAAAATTTCTTTAAACACATTTTAAAATTCAGCCATGCAACCCATTATTCTTTTCTAGAATTCTAGGGTATGCTTAATTTCCAAAGTTGCATAATTGATCTACATTAGCCATGCAACCTTTTTAACCATTCTTAGCTCAACTTAAATTCACTTAGGGGACATATAACCCTAGGCAGTAGCTAACATACATACCACATAATTAAATCAAGCATCAATTAAATCATGCAAAACTTAATAAATTCAAACCACCCTTAAGTCCTAATCAAGCACATATCTAACTTCCTAAACTAAGGCAATTAATAAATTTGAGCTTATGCTTATACAATTTGACAACTTGAAATACAATTAAATTTCAAATTGAACCAAATTGAAAAAGCTTAAGGCCATGGGAGATTACCTTTCTTGACCCTAAGAATGGTTACGGTTTGGTCCAAGAATTTTTCTCCTTTCCTTGGCTCCTTGGTGAATTCGGCCTCCCCCTAGCCTACCCGAAAGTTTTGGTTTCTTTTGGCTGCTGATTTTACCAAAAATCTGACCACTCCCCCTTGTTCCCAATCAGTTTTTCTCACCCTTTTCCAGCTTCCTACAGTTCGGCCACTTGGCCAAATTGAGCTCCAAAAATTTTTCAACTCTTTCCCTTGGTTCCTAGATAAAATCCGAAATTTACCCAATGATTCCTACACTTGGATTTTGGTTTTTGTTTTGTTTTTCTTGGCTGATCAAGGGCGGTTTTTGCAGCTGGAAAATGGGTAGAACTTCTCCAAATTTTCTGATTTTTTTGAATAAAATGCACCCCTATTTATAGAGGTTTTGGAACTTTTCAAAATTGTAAAATAGTCCTTCAAAAACTAACATTTTGCACAAAAGGAGGGTGAGGTGGCCGGCCATACATGGTCTAGAACCATCCAAATTACTTTCCAAATTTTACTTAATTCCAAAATGATGTCATAATTAAAGGATAAGGTGATGTCATCCACCTTAGGCTTTGTTTGGCTTGTTTCTTGATAAACAGTCTAACTTTGAGCCAAAACAGATATTACAAATATTGTGTTCATCATTACACAGTATTGTATACTGTTTTGCAATCCAAAATTTATATGTCTTAAGATGCGCTGTACGAAAACTTTTCTTTTTGCCTCGAGCCCTTCGGCCCTTAATAACCTATTTAACGTGCTTGATTTTTCTATGGTGGTTTTAAATCAAATTCTAACTATTTTACACATAAAAATAGTTTTGGCAGTATATTTCCAATACCGCTTAACATACTTCATTCCCGTCATATAGTTGACTTTTACGGGTCAACCTTGACTTTCTTGGTCAACTTTGACTTCCTTGGTCAACTTTGACCTTTTTGGTCAACTTTGACTTTCTTGGTCAATGGTTGACTTTCTATAAAATCATAGAATTTTCAATCTTTTTTAACTTAAAAGATCGTGTGCTTAGCTAAGCAATCATTTTTGAGTCTTATGGTTTTATAAGAACTCATAAAATTTAATAAAAACCCTAAGCCGGGCTTTTTCATAAATACCATTAATGGCACAATTCAAGTTTTTATACGCGAAATCAAAAGGTTGAAATTTCTAGTTCTTACAATCTACCCCCCTTAAAGATTTTCGTCCTCGAAAATTATAACAAACTGCGGTAGATCTTCCTCATTTCATCTTCCAATTCCCAGGTTGCTTCTTCAACCTTGTGGTTTCGCCACAACACCTTAACCATGGGAATGGTTTTGTTCCTTAAAACCTTCTCTTCCCGATCCAGAATTTGAACTGGCTTTTCTTCATAAGTCAAGTCAGTTTGAACCTCCACCGGTTCCTGACTAAGCACATGGGAAGGGTCTGGGATATATTTCTTTAGCATCGATACATGAAAAACATTATGCATCGAAGCCAATTCCGGGTAGGGCAAGCTTGTAGGCTACTTTTCCAATTCGCTCCAGAATCTCAAATGGTCCTGTATACCTCGGACTAAGCTTCCCCTTGTTACCAAACCGCATTACTCCTTTCATAGGAGCAATCTTGATGAAAATAGCATTGCCAACTTGGAATTCTAGAGGCCTCCTACGTTTATCGGCATAGCTTTTTTGTCTGCTAAAAGCTATGTCGAGTCTTTGCTTGATCTTCTTGATATCCTCGGAGGTCTTTTTGATGAAGTCCGTGGTTTGAAGCTGTTTCTGTCCAACTTCCTGCCAATGAATAGGGGATTGGCACTTCCTCCCATATAGTGCTTCAAACGGAGCCATACCAATTGAAGCATGATAACTGTTGTTGTAGGAGAATTTGATCAATGACAGCTTTTGATCCTAATTTCCTTTGAAATCCAGCACACATGACCTCAGCATATCCTCGAGCATCTGGATGGTCCGCTCCGATTGACCGTCAGTTTGGGGGTGAAATGTCGTACTAAACTTCAATTTCGACCCCATGGCGTTGTGAACACTAATCCAAAATCGAGAGGTGAAACGTCCATCACGATCCGAGATGATCGATTTTGGCACTCCATGAAACCTGATGATCTGGGATACGAAAACTTCGGCCAATTTCTCCACTGAAAAGGTAGCCCTAATTGCAATGAAGTGGGCTGATTTGTTTAATCTGTCCACGATAACCCAAATCATGTCATTCCCACTCGACGTCCTGGGTAGTCCTACTATGAAATCCATAGTGATTTGCTCCCATTTCCATTCAGGAAGCTCTATTTTCTGCAATTCTCCACCAGGATGTCGATGCTCAGCCTTAACTTTCTGACAAGTTAGGCATTTTGATACGAATTCAGCTACTTCATTCTTCATATTCGGCCACCAATAGTTCTCTCGGAGGTCCTTGTACATCTTGGAAGCTCCTGGATGTACTGAGTATGGTGTCATATGTGCTTCTGACAAAATCTGATCTTTTAAATCTTCGAAGTCAGGAACACAAATCCTTTCCTTGAAATAGATAACACCATCCGCAGAGGTCTTAAACTCATTGCTCTTTTTGCCAAAAAGCTGTGTTTTTAGCAAAAAGGGATCCTTTTCCTGGTGTGACTTAATGGATTCCATCAATTCGGATCGAATAGTCAGAGAAGACAATTTCCCCGTTATCATCTCCAGGTTGAACTCAGAAATTTCCCTTTGTAGTGGCTTAGGAAATGTTTCGATAGACATCAGCATGCCTACCGATTTCCTACTTAGAGCGTCTGCTACTCTATTCGCCTTGCCAGGGTGGTAAAGGATCTCGCAATCGTAATCCGTTACGAGCTCAAGCCATCTACGATGTCTCATGTTGAGCTCTTTCAGAGTGAATATATACTTAAGGCTCTGATGATCGGTGTAGATTTCGCATTTGTTTCCGTACAAATAGTGCCTCCAAATCTTGAGTGCGAAAACTACCGCCGCGATCTCCAAATCATGGGTTGGATAATTCCTTTCGTGAATCTTTAGCTGACGGGATGCATAGGCTACTACCTTCCCATTCTGAATCAGCACAGCTCCTAATCCACTTTTCGAAGTGTCGCTGTAGATCACGAAGTTTCCTGCATCTACATCAGGAATTATCAGCACAGGTGCACTTGTCAGCTTTCTCTTGAGTTCTTGGAAATTCTCCTCACACTTCTGGGTCCATTCAAATTTCTGTCCTTTTCTGATAAGAGTGGTGAGAGGTGCAGCAATCTTGGAAAATCCCTCGACAAATCGTCTGTAATATCCAGCTAATCCAAGAAAGCTCCTTATTTCTGTAATATTCTTAGGCGCTGGCCATGTACTAACCGCCTCCACCTTAGCAGGATCTACAGAAATTCCTTCCTTTAACACCACGTGACCTAAGAAATGAACTTTCTCTAACCAAAATTCACATTTTGTGAACTTGGCATACAGCTGATTCCGTCTCAACTTTTCCATCACCAACCTAAGGTGATGCTCATGTTCCTCCTTGGACCTTGAATAAATTAAAATATCATCAATAAAGACGATAACGAACTTATCCAAATATTCCTTGAACACTCGGTTCATCAGGTCCATAAATGCAGTTGGGGCATTGGTTAGTCTAAAGGGCATAACCAAAAATTCATAATGCCCATATCGAGTTCGGAAAGCTGTCTTGGAGATATCTGATTCCTTAATCCTAAGCTGATGGTAGTCTGAACGTAAGTCGACCTTCGAAAATACCACCGCTCCTCTGTGTTGATCAAAGATATCGTCTATCCTTGGAAGGGGATACTTGTTCTTGATCGTAATCTTGTTTAGCTCACGGTAGTCAATGCACATGCGCAAAGATCCATCTTTCTTCTTGACGAAAAGCACAGGTGCTCCCATGGGGAAAAGCTTTGTCGTATAAATCCCTTATCCAGCAGTTCCTGCAACTGCACTTGGAGTTCCCTAAGCTCGGCAGGTGCCATGCGGTAGGGTGCTTTCGATATCGGTGCTGCTCCAGGTAGTAATTCAATTACGAACGAGATTTCGCGTTCTGGCGGGAGTCCAGGTAATTCTTCCGGAAAGACATCCACATATTCCTTAATAATGGGAACGTCCTTCGGTGTCAACTTTACTTCTCGATCCTTGTCCACTATGTTAGCTAAATATCCTTGACAACCATTAGCTAACATTTTCCACGCCTTCATTGCCGAAATTAGTCGGGTTGTTGAGGGTTGAGCCTGTCCATAGAAAGTGAACTCTTCTTTGCCGTAGGGGCTGAACGTGACGCAACGTCTTCGACAGTCGATCCTGGCGTCATATTTTCCTAAGAAATCCATCCCTAAGATTACATCGAAATTATGAAGCTTGATCGCGATGAGATCTACAAACAATTCTCTGTTACAGAGAATGACGGAAATATTTCGGATCCAAAAATTGGACCACAAAATTTCTCCGGAAGGCAAAGAGGTTTTGAAAGGCTGCTCTAACTTTTCCGCACCTCTTTCTAATTTATGGACGAACTCCAATGACACAAATGAATGCGTAGCACCCGAATCAAACAAGGCAACAGCATTATGAGTGGCGATAGAAATCTGACCTGTCCCCACATGCGAAGTTCCAGCTTCCGCATCTCCCTTCGTGTAGGTATATATTCGGGCTTGGGGTTCCGGAGCCTCCAATCTACCTTGAGTGATTGAGGGTCCTTCCAGCCTCGCTTGAACGGCATGCAACTGGCTGTTGTGGTTCCGGCTTGCATAAGAAGGGTTCGGGCCCTGATTGTTCAAGGTGCAGCTCCTCGCATAATGCCCTTCCTTGCCACATAGGAAACAAGCATTAGATCCCATTCTGCAAGCTCCCGGGTGTTTCTTTCCACATTTGGTGCACACCGGGTGTAACGACGTGCCTAGCACCGGCCGTTACCATACATACATACATACATGCATACTTATTTATTTGAGGTAATGTAAGCAGCGGAAATTTTTTTTTTTTTTTTTATACAGTGCGGATACTTGAACGCATAAACATATATAAGGATGTTTGTATACGAAATAATTTACATAACAAAAATCAAAACGCGAAGCGGTTATAATCCCCACATTTCACTGTTTGCCCTGCCCCGCTCGCCACCTTACACCATCAGTTGCCTGTAGGTTGCTTACCTACAGCATAGACGTAAGTCACGTGAGCTTTCGCTCAGCAAGTACAACATATACATATCCGTGACAATAACCATAATCATAGATTGTTATCACCTCACATATCATTGCATATCATACATAGCATACTCAACTCATCGTATCATAACATAACTTATAATAACATACATAACATCGCATAATATATGCATGAACCAATTATGCTCTTATTATGCCATCGTATTCATTCTTAACTTATCTTACTTATGGGCCCCTTCTCATGAGTGTACGTACCGGGCGTGCAACTATGATTTGGTTGGGGCGGCCAGTCCATTTCCAACTCAAACCACAGTCCAACCCGACCTAACGCGGGTCGGTACGACACAGGCAAGCTTGCTTGCCATCATACTTACTTTTCATGAACTCATACTTGTTCTTATTAGTGAACATGCTTCATGATGTCATTATTCATAATTATGCTCATATCTTAATATCATGCCATAATCTCATACTCATGAACTTAACAGAGTCATATCGTAAACATAACATCATTCCATTATAAACATCAAACATACTTGGCAAGTATACAACAAAAGCCTATGCTGTAGGCGGAGTTGTACTTACCTTGAGTACTATGTCCTGAGACTTGTTGATCCACTTCAGGATGCCTCAGCAGGCTATCTCCTGCTATATCAGAGGACATAGAGTAAGAATTATGTTCTTACAGAATGTTGATAATCAAATCAACATTCATACCTAGTTATAGTTATATGTTCCCCCTTCTTAAACAGAGCCGGATACTTTCTCAGTATCACGGATAACCCTATGGTTTAGAACATACTTAAGTTGGTCACATAAAGTAACCTTAGCTAAACAGCCTTTCATAACTGTGTTAGGTTATTAAACCTAACCTTGGGCCTAAGCTTGTTTGAAAATTCATTCCATCGAGTTACTCTTGAGTAACCCTGGTTTTTAGGCCCAACTTAGTCATTTTCACTATTATATTGGGTTACGTTGGATAACCCTTGGTCACCCTATAGGGACTAAAGTGCAAATATTTTGCCTTTAGGGGCCAAAATGCAATTTTGTGAAAAATTGTGATTTGATAGATAAATTTCTAAATTTATGGAACTACGGATTTTTCTAGTTAGATTTCCTAGTTCAATTTAGTTTATGATGATTTTTAAATTTGGTTAACCTAGTTGGAAATCAAGGAATCAAGTTAGGTTTAGATTGGTTCAAAATTGACCAATCATTTGCCTACACTTATACTTAAGGGAACCGGCCACATTAAGGGTTAATGAGCTGATATTTTGCTATTAAGGACCAATAGGCAAGGTATGAAAAATTTGAAGTTCATTAGAATTTGATACCACACAATTTTAACCTTGCCTAGTAAGCAAAGTAGTTTTGTATACTAAGCTATGTTGCATTTTGCAACTTTCACACTTAGCAAGGTATGGCCGGCCACCTTATGAAGAATTTCAAGAAAATTATGATAGATTTTCTTACTAAGCATTCAAATTCAACTAAGCCAAGGATTGGTTACAAAATTTAGTTACCATAGTTATGTTAAAACCAAGAAAGTAACTAGGTTTGTTAACTTAGTTAATCTAACTATTTTCTTCCATTTGAATTTTCCATGGCCGGCCACCACATGATTCCATTGAGTAAATATGTTACTCTTGGGGATTAATATGCAGCTTAGAAGTCATAATTTCTCAAAGTTTTAGAGAGAATGACAAGTGTAGTTTATAGTTTTGGTGAGCAAGCTTATAGCCTTGCTTGCTTGGCTTGATAAAACCAAGCTTATGTTGCCACATATGGCCGGCCATCACAAGGAAAACACACATCAAATTTCTAGCTTTGATGACTAAGCCTCTTAGCCTTGATGAGTCATCCATTTAGCTTTCTTCTTTGGCAAGCCAAGGCTTGCAAATTCAGCACCAAAACCGGCCAATGGGTGAATGACACACCATGGCTTAGTTTATGCATTAACCAATCAAGTTTTGCCTCCTAGACTAGCTAGAATTTTGGCACCTCATCACCTAATGGCCAGCCATCTTGAGAACATGCCACATAGCATGGTAGCTTTGGTGAATAAGTCACCTTAGCTGTGCTTACTCAATGTCTAGGGCCAAGGATGGCCGGCCAACACACAAGGGTTGTGTGCAAAATGAAGATTTTTGGAGGACTAACTAGCAAGGTAAGAACAAAACATTCACCTATAAATAGGAGGTGGTACGAACATATATGATCTTTTGGACAATAAACCATAGATTGGCAGCTCATTATCTGCTTCTTCTTTTCCTTAGGAACCGAACAAAAAGTGAGAGAAAGAGTTGAAAACAGATTCGGTTTGTGGTGTTGGTCTAGTGAGAAAGAAAACCTCCAAAACCTTAAGCTAGAATTGTTTTGTGAAGCTTGAGGTAAACTCTTTAACCTGTAGTTTTCATTCACGTTTTTGATAAGAAGATTATGAGTGTGATGTTATGTATAAGCATGAGTTTATGAAAAGTAAATTCAAGTACTATGCTTTATGTGTAGTTGATAGTTTTCGGTTTCGATATGCTAGTTTCGAAATAGGATTTTTATGCAAGTGTAGGATTTTTGTTTTACAAAAATTATATGAGTAAGATCTGATTGTATGAGTATGAAATGGTTAGGTAACACCTGCATGCTTAATATAGGCTCACGGGGTAACCGTTTGAGGTAGTGTGCACGTTAGTTACCTAAAAACCAAACCGAACAAAAAAAAAACTGCCAGATTCGGGGTAAATTGGACAATATTTTGGAAAGCGAATTTCGAGGCCCTTAGAGGCCGAATCATGAAAAAGTTAAAACTACAAAGTTGTAGAGAAGGGAAACTCCTAGGGGCCAACTCGGACAGTTTTTGAAAATAAGGCCTCTAAGACCTTCGTTTTTACAAAAAAACCCGAGACCTATTTCAAGGTTAAGAAAAATGGTCGAAGAATTTTCAAAGGCAGAAACAAGCATGTTTAAGTCTGATTTGGATTTTAAGTTTAAAACAGAAGTTGTAGGAACCTTCAAGGTCTACAACTTTCATGAAGGAAATATTTTCAAATTCGGAACAAATTTGTTAGAAAAGGATCAAATAAAAGACTGACTTCAAATATAATTTGTTTTCAAGAATTTTAGTGTTTTAAAGGATAGTAAGATTTTAATGTTTATGCTATGTTTTTGATATCCTTATACTGAGATAAGTTAATAACTAGGGTTGTATGATACTATGATAGGATGATTCTCATCCTATGATTTTTCTGTGAAAACAGGAAAACCACTCGGTTAGGAGAAACGCTAAATTTGAGAGTTAGAAACTGGTAAGTACAACTCCGTCTACAGCATAGACTTTCCGTTGTATACTTACCCAAGTATGATGAATGATCGCTATTAGAATGTGATATAAATGTATGCTAGAATTGTTTGATGCGATATTATGATTATTATGATATTAAGCTTATGATTATTATGATGATATCAAGTTTATGATTATGAGATAAGGCATGATGTTAAGATATAAGTATGACTTAAGTTTAGTGACATCACGAAGCATGTTCACTAACAAGATCAATTATGAGATCATGAAAAGCAAGTATGATGGCAGGCGAACTTGCCGTGTCGTACCGACCCGCGTCAGGTCGGGTTGAGCTATGGCAAGAGTAAGCCCATAGAGCGCGCCCGGTACGTACACTTATGTTATGGGGCCCATAAGCAAGATAAGTTAAGAATGAACAAGAAGGCATAATAAGAGCATAATCGGTTCATGCATATATTATGCGATGTCATGAAATGGTATGTACGTTATGATGAGTTCAGTATGTTATGTATGAGTTAAGATGAGTTCAGTATGTTATGTATGAGTTAAGTATGTTATGATGAGTTCAGTATGTTATGTATGAGTTAAGTATGTTGTGCTATGAGAAATTATGCTATGTTATAAGATTGTGATGAATTATGTTTTGAGTTGTATTGTCACGGATAAATATGTTGTACTTGCTGAGCGAAAGCTCACGTCTTACGTCTATGCTGTAGGTAAGCAACCTATGGGCAGTTGTTGATACAAGATGGCGAGCGTGGCAGGGCGAACTGTGAAATGTGGGATTAATAGCCGCTACGCGTTTTGTTTCTTTATATGTATATGATTTTGTATTCCGAACATCCTGACATTACTATGCTTTCCGCTTATCCGCGCCGTATATATATATATATATATATGGCTAATCGCTCATACGCATTATGTATATAAAAAAAAAAAAAAAATTTCGCTGTTTACGTTAAATAAGTAAGAATGTATGTATGTATGTATGTATGGTAACGGCCTGTGCAAGTCGGGTCGTTACAAATAATTTTCTCGGAGGTCTTTGTACATCTTGGAAGCTCCTGGATGTACTGAATACGGCGTCTTATGTGCCTCAGACAAGATCTGGTCTTTAAGGAATTCAAAATCAGGAACACAAATCCTTCCTTTGAAGTAAATAGTACCATCTTCGGAGACTCTAAACTCCTTATTCTTCTCGTCAAAGAGTTGTGCTTTCAGCAAAGAAGAATCTTTCCTTTGATGTGACTTGATGGTTTCTAGAAGATTGGACTGGAGGGGCAGAACAGATAATTTCCCCGTTATCAATTCCAAGTTGAACTCTGAAATCTCCTTTTGTAGTGGTCTAGGAAACATTCCAATAGACATCAGCATGCCTACGGATTTCCTGCTTAAGGCATCTGCTACCTTGTTCGCCTTTCCAGGATGGTAAAGGATCTCACAATCATAATCCTTTACAAGTTCCAGCCATCTACGTTGCCTCATGTTGAGCTCTTTCTGAGTAAAAATATACTTGAGGCTCTGGTGATCGGTGTAGATTTCACACTTGTTCCCGTACAAGTAGTGTCTCCAGATCTTAAGTGCAAAAACTACTGCCGCGAGCTCCAAGTCATGCGTGGGATAATTCCTTTCGTGAATCTTCAACTGTCGGGATGCATAGGCAACTACCTTCCCATTCTGCATCAAGACGGCTCCTAAACCATTTTTAGAAGCGTCACTATAGATAACGAAATTTCCTGCATCAACATCAGGAATTATCAACACCGGCACACTTGTCAATCTCCTCTTGAGCTCTTGAAAATTCTCCTCACATTTCTGAGTCCATTCAAATTTCTTTTCTTTACGGGTAAGAGCGGTGAGGGGTGTAGCGATCTTGGAAAATCCCTCGACGAACCGTCGGTAGTAGCCAGCTAATCTAAGGAAACTCCTTATTTCCGTAACATTCTTGGGTGCTGGCCATGCGCTAACCGCCTCTACCATAGCAGGGTCCACTGAAATTCCTTCTTTTGACACCACATGACCCAAAAAGTGGACTTTTTCCAGCCAAAATTCACATTTTGTAAATTTGGCATACAGTTGATTTCGCCTTAACATCTCCATCACCAATCTAAGGTCATGCTCATGCTCTTCTTTGGACCTTGAGTAAATCAAAATGTCGTCAATAAAAACAATGACGAACTTATCCAGATATTCTTTGAATACTCTGTTCATAAGGTCCATGAATGCGGCTGGGGCATTTGTTAGCCCAAATGGCATAACCAAAAACTCATAGTGCCCGTATCGTGTTCGAAAAGCCGTCTTGGAGATATCTGACTCCTTGATCCTGAGCTGATGGTAGCCTGATCGTAGATCGACTTTCGAGAATACTACCGCTCCCCTAAGTTGATAAAAAAGATCGTCAATTCTCGGAAGGGGATACTTGTTCTTGATCGTAATCTTGTTAAGCTCACGGTAGTCTATACACATTCGTAGTGATCCATCCTTCTTCTTTACGAACAACACTGGTGCTCCCCATGGAGAGTAACTTTGTCGGATGAATCCCTTGTCTAGCAATTCTTGTAACTGCACTTGCAGTTCCCTAAGCTCGGCAGGTGCCATACGATAAGGCGCTTTCGATATCGGTGCAGCTCCAGGTAGCAATTCGATTTCGAACGAAATCTCGCGTTCCGGCGGAAGTCTTGGTAAGTCTTTCGGAAAGATATCCACATATTCCTTTATAACGGGAATATCTTCCGGTGCCAACTCCACTTCACAATCTTTATCCACCATGTTAGCTAAATATCCTTGGCAGCCATTAGCTAACATTTTCCAAGCCTTCATTGCTGAAACCAGTTTAGTTGCTGAATTCCGGGATTGCCCGTAGAAATTGAACTCCTCCTCTTCGTACGGATTGAATGTTACACAGCGCTTCCGGCAGTCGATCTTGGCATTGTATTTGCCTAAGAAGTCCATTCCTAAGATCACATCGAAATCCTACAGCTTGATCGCAATGAGATTTACGAATAATTCTCGGCCACAGATAGTCACGGAAGCATTTCGTATCCAAAAATTGGACCACAAAATCTCTCCGGACGGCAAAGAGGTTTTGAAGGGTTGGTCTAAACTATCCACACCTCTTCCTAACTTATGGGCGAACTCCAGGGATACAAATGAGTGAGTAGCTCCAGAATCAAACAAGGCGATAGCATCATAAGTGGCGATAGAGATCTGACCCTTCACCACGTGTGAAGTCCCAGCTTCAGCATCACCTTTGGTGTAAGCATAAATCCTGGCTGGAGGTTCAGGAGCCTCTAATCTGCCTTGGTTGATTGAGGATCCTTCAAGCCTAGCTTGGACAGCATGCAACTGACTGTTCGTATTCCGGCTCGGGTATGGAGGATTCTGGCCTTGGTTGTTCAGATGGCAATTCTTTGCATAATGCCCCTCCTTGCCACACAAATAGCAGGCATTCGACCCCATTCTACAGATTCCCGGGTGTTTTCTTCCACACTTGGCACATGCCGGGTAGTCAGTGTTATTACCCTAGTTTCCTCTATTATTCCTCTTCTGAGGGTAATTCTTTTGTTGTCCCTGACCCGAGAAATTTCCCTTTCTCTTGTTCCTCCCAAACTGTTTGGAACCTTGGACAGGGTTACTGACTTGTCATTTCGGGGGCGTTTCAAAGTTTTGGCGGGGCTGCGTCGGCTTTACCACGGCTCTTTCATCCCTCTTTGCCCTGAAGATCTGAGCCCTTGCTTCCTTGTCCTGGTTTATCCAGTATTCGGCTCTTAACGCACGACTCACGCAGTCGGATACCAGGGTAGGTGGGCTACTGCCAGCGCTAACTTGCTTGGCGATATCTGTCCGGAACATCTTCATCATTCTTCTAACTTTTTCTGTTTCGTTGGGAACCAGTTCCGGACACAGCCGGGCCAATTGTTCAAACTTCTTGACAGCCTCCATTACTGTCATTGATCCCTGTTTCAAACTGGCGAACTCATCCTGCTGGGCTGCCAGAATTTCCCTATTGTAGTACAAGGTGCGGAACTCTGTCACAAAATCTTGCCAGCCCATAGCGGTAACATCTCGCCGTATCTGAACAGTCATCCACCAGTGTCTGGTGTCTTTCTTGAGGGCGAAGGAAGCACAGAGAACCTTTTCCTGCTCCGATAGCCTCATGAAGTCCAGGATGACTTGGACATCAATCAACCAATTATCCGCAGCTATCGGATCCATTAATCCCTCAAATTCAGGTGCCTTTATCTTCCTGAATCTCTCATATAATAAATCTTCCCGTACTGGTAGTAAGTTTACTGGAACTCCAGCAGGTGCTACTGGGATCTCAACATTCCGTAGATCTTCTTGTTGTACTTCCGGTTGGACTTCTGGTACCGGAGGCACCCTGTTCTGCTGAAGAGGAACCTGATCAGCCCGAGGTCTCTGGTTCATCTGAATTAACTGCTCTCGCACTCTATTTGTCTCTTGCTGCTGTTCCAGCAGCTGCCGTTGCAAGTTTGCAACAATGGTTGCGAGATCCGGCTCGGGCGGATTTTCAGGCACTGCTCGGCGTGTACGAACTATTTTCTTGATCCTATTACAACATAAGAAAAGATATTATCATACCAGAAATATCCCTTCTTCATACATTTATCGTCATACATAACATAATTCTTCATATCATAACTTATTCATCGTATCATGGCACATAACAACTCGTAACATGCCTTTCATCATCATATCATAATAATTCATAATTGAACTTTCTTTTTGTATTCTTACAAAAAGTACATTATATTCACAATCTTGTAAATACATTTTGATACGATTTCTGTACATATAGGGCCAAAATTTCGGATGGAAGTGTCTAACACTTTCCCATCATACATCAGTACAAGCCTATCATCCAAAAATATAAGCTAGTACATATCAGTCATAAAATAAAAATATATACAGAGTCAGCCTAATCTATATGCTCGTCCGTAACTACTGAGGGCGCGTCGGAGTCTGCATCGTCATCTCCATCATGGAATGGAAACTCCTCAGGGTCCTCATCAAAATCCTCCTCCTGCCAGTCCTCAGGCTCAAACTCTGCCCAGGCTCCATATCCTCCTCATCGTCCGCGAACCAGTCCTCATGCTCTGGCTCCGGCTCCGGCTCCACATCCTCCTCCTCATCGCTAGAAATATCGATGATCGGGGGGTCTTCCGGCTGATCCTCCGGAACAACTATAACATCATCGGGGTAGAAATCACCCCCGACCCCGTCAGCCTCGGCGTCCTGAGGTGGCACCGCCTGTACTGGCTCGGCTGGAATCGGATCCTCGGGAAAGACTGGACCCGGCCCGACAAACGGCTCTCCCATCCCAGCGTCGTCGACCGGTGCCTGATGACCTTCTGCTATCTCAGCGGCCTGCATAGCCTGTACCACGGCCTCGGCCCCCATAATATCCTCTATCATGTTCCCCACCGTCATCTCAGGCAACGGCATGGGAATGTACTGGCGGATCTGCGGAGGCAATCCGTCCTGGAAAGTCTGTAGTGAAATCATCCCCGGGTTAGCCAAGTCCCGGGGGACGTAAGGCAACAGCTCCTCCTGAAACCGCCTGCAGTAATGGCTCATGGGCTCCTGCGGGTAGGCGTGCCACACTGCTGAAAAACTAAGGTATCGGGCATGATACATATCCCGATACATCGCAGGATCGCGATGAGGTACACCGGCACCCTCTTCCGGTAGCGGTCCAAACGTGCGACTAACAATGCACGGAAATGTGCCCAAGTACGACTCGGCATCGATCCCTCGCCTATCGTCATCCACCATAACCGTGCGTCTACTGCCAGACATCGGCTGGCTAACGAAACCTGTAGTCGCTCCTCTATATGACATAGTCGGAAGATCAACTCCATGTCGTATAGCCAGGCAGCTAATGACACCATCCATCTCGTCCCATCAAAAATCATCAGGTGCGCCTCATGGAAAGACGTAACAGCACGTTGATCCCCATCCGCTCCAGCGGGATCCATAATGTCGTATCTATCATAACATGATCACGTAATAATTATTTATTCATAAAATAAAATTACTTACAATGATGGCGGCGACGGCAGGCATATTGTGAAATTGGGTAGCAGGGAACCGCTCTGATACCAACTCTGTAACGACCCGCCTAGCACCGGCCGTTACCATACATACATACATACATGCATACTTATTTATTTGACGTAACGTAAGCAGCGGAAAATTTTTTTTTTTTTTTTTATACAGTGCGGATACTTGAACGCATAAACATATATAAGGATGTTTGTATACGAAATAATTTACATAACAAAAATCAAAACGCGAAGTGGTTATAATCCCCACATTTCACTATTTGCCCTGCCCCGCTCGCCACCTTGCACCATCAGTTGCCTGTAGGTTGCTTACCTACAGCATAGACGTAAGTCACGTGAGCTTTCGCTCAGCAAGTACAACATATACATATCCGCGACAATAACCATAATCATAGATTGTTATCACCTCACATACCATTGCATATCATGCATAGCATACTCAACTCATCGTATCATAACATAACTTATAATAACATACATAACATCGCATAATGTATGCATGAACCAATTATGCTCTTATTATGCCATCGTATTCATTCTTAACTTATCTTACTTATGGGCCCCTTATCATGAGTGTACGTACCGGGCGCGCAACTATGATTTGGTTGGGGCGGCCAGTCCATTTCCAACTCAAACCGCAGTCCAACCCGACCTAACGCGGGTCGGTACGACATAGGCAAGCTTGCTTGCCATCATACTTACTTTTCATGAACTCATACTTGTTCTTATTGTGAACATGCTTCGTGATGTCACTATTCATAATTATGCTCATATCTTAACATCATGCCATAATCTCATACTCATGAACTTAACACAGTTATATCGTAAACATAACATCATTCCATTATAAACATCAAACATACTTGGCAAGTATACAACAAAAGCCTATGCAATAGGCGGAGTTGTACTTACCTTGAGTATTATGTCTTGAGACTTGTTGATCTACTTTAGGATGCCTCAGCAGGCTATCTCCTGCTATATCAGAGGACATAGAGTAAGAATTATGTTCTTACAGAATGTTGATAATCAAATCAACATTCATACCTAGTTATAGTTATATGTTCCCCCTTCTTAAACAAAGCCGGATACTTTCTCAGTATCACGGATAACCCTATGGTTTAGAACATACTTAAGTTGGTCACATAAAGTAACCTTAGCTAAACAGCCTTTCATAACTGTGTTAGGTTATTAAACTTAACCTTGGGCCTAAGCTTGTTTGAAAATTCATTCCATCGGGTTACTCTTGAGTAACCCTGGTTTTTAGGCCCAACTTAGTCATTTTCACTATAATATTGGGTTACGTTGGATAACCCTTGGGCTTAGGGCCCAAACCAGTAACTCGGAATCTTTCCCGGTTATGGTTCACTCAACTCGATTAACATTCTTTCTTTACTTCGGAAAAACTTAGGGTTTTAAGATCATTTTATTAAAAACTTAGAATCTGATGAGCGGGTCTTTGTAAAAATCATTAAAAACAGACACTGCCTTTGGAACAGTTTCTCACTGAGAATTAATCAGTGGATGTGCAGAAATGTCCTTTTCCTGCACTGTGTTAGAAGTCCCTGTGCAGGAATTTCTTGTTCACTGCACAGTTTTTGAAATCCAATTTTCTATTTAAAGATCAAAGCCGAATTTGAAAAAGTTTTCTGCATGAAAGTTTTAAAGCATTCAAAATCCTAAAACGTTCGTTTTGAACTCGAGACCCAAATCGGTCTCTAACCCACTCCTTTAACCTGTTAAACTCACCTGGCCGTGTATAGGGTCTGGACACGGTCAGGCTCGGGTTTTCACAAAAACGAAGGCCATTGGAGCCTTATTTTTGAAAAATGTCTATTCTATCCCCTAGGAAAAACCCTTATCTACAACTTTTGTGTTTTACGTTTTTCCAAAATCAGCCTCTAAGGGCCTCAAAACTGACTTTCCAGAAAACTGGTCAGTCTGAACCCGAATTGGCAGTTTTCATTCCTTTCTTAGTTTCTCGTCCTAATTCGTGCACACTACCTCAACCGAACACAGCGGGAGCCTAAAATCACCATGCAACGTTTTTCTATCGTCCCAAATTGACTTACATGAGCCCCCACATGATCATGTAAATCAAATAATAAAATTGCATTAATTAAGGTTAGGGTTTTGCTTGTTTCTTGATTTCTACCAACTTAGCATACACATTTCAATCTAACACCCTAACATGCCATTACTATTCTGTTGGGCAGATTTGGGGAAACATACAACCCCTAATTAATCTAACATACAATCATACTCATAAGCACATACAAATGCACAATTAAACATCAATCAAAACACAACTTAAAACACTAAATCAACCACCCTAAACTAATCAAGCACACTAAAAATCTGACCTAGCGCATAATTTAAATTGAGCTTATGCTCATTACAAATCAGCTTGTAATACATTTAAATCTCTAATTTAGAACTTAAATTGAGAGATTTAAGGGCCAAGAGAAATTTTTACCTTACTTAATCCAATGTGGGTTTGCTTGGCTCAAAATTTCTCTCTTCCTTTCTCCTTGGTGCAGTCGGCCTTAGCTCCCCCCAATGAGCCTGAAATTTTCCAGCCACCTAGGAACTGCTCCAAACAAGACTCCGGCCACTTCACACAACAATCAGCCACCTCCCTACTTGTTTTCCCCTTCAATTTTTCTTCCCCCTTGCAGCTGCCACACAACCGGCCAGCAATGGCCAAATGGTCTCCAAATTTTCTCCAACTTCTTGGCTTGCTTCCTAGTGAATGCCTAACACTCCTACGAACAATTCCTTGATTTTCCAAGCTTTTTCTTTCTCTTTGGCAACTCCCTCAAGTTTGGATTTTTGGGCAGAAAAATGACCAAAGTTTGACTCGATTTTCTAATTTTTGTGAATAGGATGCACCCCTATTTATAGACAATTTTGAACTTTCCAAAATTACAAAATAGTCCTTCAAAGTTCACCATTTTGCACTTTAGGGGGGTGAGGTGGCCGGCCAAGTGGTTCTAGAACCAACCAAAATTCTTTCCAAATTTGTATTAAATCCATGTAATGATGTCATAATTCAAAAGTTAAATGACATCATCATTAAGGCCTTATTTGGCCTAATTCTTGCTTAGACAGTATCTTTCAATACTAAACAGATATAATTGATACTGTGGTCTTTGATTCACAGTACCGATTATAAAAATGCAGTCCAAAATTTATCTGTCTAATAATGGACTATACGAAAAATTCTCTTTTCGTTTCGAGCCTTTTGGCCTTTAATCTCATACTTAATGTGCTTGATTTTTCTATGGTGGTTTTGAATCTAACTTAAACCATTTTATCTGAAAAAATTGGTTTTCCGCAGTATACTTCCTATACTGCTTACCATTTTTCGATATCGTCAAAGAATTGATCTTTCTAGTCAATCTTTGACTTTCTTTGGGTCAATGTTGCCTATCCTGTCAACATGGACTCTCTTGGTCAACTTTGACGGTTTTTGGTCAAACTTTGACTTTCTGATCAAACTTTGACTTTCGTAAAAATCATAGCATTTTTATACCTTTTTCCTCAAAAGGTCGTATGCTTAACTAAGCAATCATTTTTGAGTCTTATAAAAGCATAAGAACTCACAATTCTGAATAAAAACCCTAAACCGGGCTTTTCATAAATACCTTCATGGTACAGTTCAAAGTTCTATACAAGAAATTGTAACATAGAAAAATTCTAGTTATTACAATCTACCCCCCTTAAAAATTTTCGTCCTCGAAAATTAAAATAATTCAGGGTAGCTCCACTGGTTCCTGACTAAGCACATGGGAAGGGTCTAGCACAATACTTTAACCATGGGAATGGTTTTATTTTTTAAGACCTTCTCTTCCCGATCCAGAATTCGAACTGGCTTTTCTTTATAGGTTAAATCCATATGAACCTCCACTGGTTCCTGACTAAGCACATGGGAAGGGTCTAGCACATACTTCTTTAACATCGACACATGGAAAACATTATGCATCGAAGCTAACTCAGGCGGTAGGGCAAGCTTATAGGCGACTTTTCCAATTCGTTCAAGAATCTCAAATGGTCCGGTATACCTCGGACTAAGCTTTCCCTTTTTACCAAATCGCATTACTCCTTTCATAGGAGTAATCTTGATGAACACCGCATCTCCCACCTGGAATTCCAAGGACCTCCTACGTTTATCGGCATAACTTTTCTGTCTGCTAAAAGCTATGTCGAGCCTCTGCTTGATCATCTGAATATCCTCAGAGGTCTTCTTGATGAAGTCTGTGGTTTGCAGCTGCTTCTGCCCCACTTCCTGCCAGTGGATAGGCGATCGACATTTCCTTCCATACAATGCTTCAAATGGAGCCATACCAATCGAAGCATGATAACTGTTGTTGTAGGAGAATTCGATCAATGGCAGCTTCTGATCCCAGTTTCCTTTGAAATCCAGCACACATGATCTGAACATATCCTCCAGTGTCTGGATAGTTCGTTCTGATTGACCGTCAGTTTGGGGGTGAAATGCCGTACTGAACTTCAATTTCGATCCCATAGCATTGTGAACACTAGTCCAAAATCGAGAAGTGAAGCGTCCATCATGGTCCGAAATGATCGATTTTGGTACTCCATGAAATCTGACGATCTGGGATACATAGATTTCAGCCAATTTCTCCACTGAGAAGGTGACCTTAATCGCAATAAAGTGGGCTGATTTGGTTAATCTATCCACAATAACCCAAATCGAGTCATTCCCACTTGAGGTTCTGGGCACTTGAGGTTCTGGGTAGCCCTGCTACGAAATCCATAGTAATTTACTCCCATTTCCATTCAGGAAGTTCTATCTTCTGTAGTACTCCGCCAGGATGTCGATGCTCCGCCTTAACTTTCTGACAAGTTAGGCATTTTGACACAAATTCTGCTACCTCATTCTTCATATTGGGCCACCAATAATGTAATAACTAGAATTTCCCAACGTCATAATGTCTTGTACAGATATTTGAATTATGCCCTGAAGGTATTTATGAAAAGCCCAGCTTAGGGTTTTTATTAGATATTATGAGTTCTT
This sequence comes from Ficus hispida, assembly GCA_025413025.1. Classification (NCBI taxonomy): domain Eukaryota; kingdom Viridiplantae; phylum Streptophyta; class Magnoliopsida; order Rosales; family Moraceae; genus Ficus; species Ficus hispida. The sequence continues at coordinate 1,822,210 of CM046372.1, read as the reverse complement.
ATGTTTTTATAAGACTCCAAAAAAATTATTGCTTTGTAAAGCAAGTGATCTTTTGAGTAAAATGGTATAAAATGTAATGATCAGCTTGTTTATAAATTTTGATTTCTGTTATGAATAATCAAAGTTTGTCATTAAGAAATGTTTATGTGTTATGTTAGATTCTTTGAAAGACCTTTTTGTAGTAAAAGGCAAATCTATGATATATGATTCTCTGTTAGTAGTTTCTAATATTAAGAGAACCCTAGACGCAGTTCAGATAAATTCTGGATAATGGTCCAGTGCAAGTATACTGTTATCAGTTGAAAACAGTATCTGAATATGTATGCCAGTATGAAAATGAACTGTGTTTAGGAGTTAAGCCAAGTAAGGTCTTAATCGGTGATACCTTGTCTTAAAAAGAATGACAAATCTCACTTTGAAAATTGGTCACCCTATAGGGACTAAAGTGTAAATATTTTGCCTTTAGGGGCCAAAATGCAATTTTGTGAAAAAATATGATTTGATAGATAAATTTGTAAATTTATGGAACTACGGATTTTTCTAGTTAGATTTCCTAGTTCAATTTAGTTTATGATGATTTTTAAATTTGGTTAACCTAGTTGGAAATCAAGGAATCAAGTTAGGTTTAGATTGGTTCAAAATTGACCAATCATTTGCCTACACTTATACTTAAGGGAACCGGCCACATTAAGGGTTAATGAGCTGATATTTTGCTCTTAAGGACCAATAGGCAAGGTATGAAAAATTTGAAGTTCATTAGAATTTGATACCACACAATTTTAACCTTGCCTATTAAGCAAAGTAGTTTTGTATACTAAGCTATGTTGCATTTTGCAACTTTCACACTTAGCAAGGTATGGCCGGCCACCTTATGAAGAATTTCAAGAAAATTATGATAGATTTTCTTACTAAGCATTCAAATTCAACTAAGCCAAGGATTGGTTACAAAATTTAGTTATAATAGTTATGTTAAAACCAAGAAAGTAACTAGGTTTGTTAACTTAGTTAATCTAACTATTTTCTTCCATTTGAATTTTCCATGGCCGGCCACCACATGATTCCATTGAGTAAATATGTTACTCTTGGGGATTAATATGCAGCTTAGAAGTCATAATTTCTCAAAGTTTTAGAGAGAATGACAAGTGTAGTTTATAGTTTTGGTGAGCAAGCTTATAGCCTTGCTTGCTTGGCTTGATAAAACCAAGCTTATGTTGCCACATATGGCCGGCCATCACAAGGAAAACACACATCAAATTTCTAGCTTTGATGACTAAGCCTCTTAGCCTTGATGAGTCATCCATTTAGCTTTCTTCTTTGGCAAGCCAAGGCTTGCAAATTCAGCACCAAAACCGGCCAATGGGTGAATGACACACCATGGCTTAGTTTATGCATTAACCAATCAAGTTTTGCCTCCTAGACTAGCTAGAATTTTGGCACCTCATCACCTAATGGCCAGCCATCTTGAGAACATGCCACATAGCATGGTAGCTTTGGTGAATAAGTCACCTTAGCTGTGCTTACTCAATGTCTAGGGCCAAGGATGGCCGGCCAACACACAAGGGTTGTGTGCAAAATGAAGATTTTTGGAGGACTAACTAGCAAGGTAAGAACAAAACATTCACCTATAAATAGGAGGTGGTACGAACATATATGATCTTTTGGACAATAAACCATAGATTGGCAGCTCATTATCTGCTTCTTCTTTTCCTTAGGAACCGAACAAAAAGTGAGAGAAAGAGTTGAAAACAGATTCGGTTTGTGGTGTTGGTCTAGTGAGAAAGAAAACCTCCAAAACCTTAAGCTAGAATTGTTTTGTGAAGCTTGAGGTAAACTCTTTAACCTGTAGTTTTCATTCACGTTTTTGATAAGAAGATTATGAGTGTGATGTTATGTATAAGCATGAGTTTATGAAAAGTAAATTCAAGTACTATGCTTTATGTGTAGTTGATAGTTTTCGGTTTCGATATGCTAGTTTCGAAATAGGATTTTTATGCAAGTGTAGGATTTTTGTTTTACAAAAATTATATGAGTAAGATCTGATTGTATGAGTATGAAATGGTTAGGTAACACCTGCATGCTTAATATAGGCTCACGGGGTAACCGTTTGAGGTAGTGTGCACGTTAGTTACCTAAAAACCAAACCGAACAAAAAAAAAACTGCCAGATTCGGGGTAAATTGGACAATATTTTGGAAAGCGAATTTCGAGGCCCTTAGAGGCCGAATCATGAAAAAGTTAAAACTACAAAGTTGTAGAGAAGGGAAACTCCTAGGGGCCAACTCAGACAGTTTTTGAAAATAAGGCCTCTAAGACCTTCGTTTTTACAAAAAAACCCGAGACCTATTTCAAGGTTAAGAAAAATGGTCGAAGAATTTTCAAAGGCAGAAACAAGCATGTTTAAGTCTGATTTGGATTTTAAGTTTAAAACAGAAGTTGTAGGAACCTTCAAGGTCTACAACTTTCATGAAGGAAATATTTTCAAATTCGGAACAAATTTGTTAGAAAAGGATCAAATAAAAGACTGACTTCAAATATAATTTGTTTTCAAGAATTTTAGTGTTTTAAAGGATAGTAAGATTTTAATGTTTATGCTATGTTTTTGATATCCTTATACTGAGATAAGTTAATAACTAGGGTTGTATGATATTATGATAGGATGATTCTCATCCTATGATTTTTCTGTGAAAACAGGAAAACCACTCGGTTAGGAGAAACGCTAAATTTGAGAGTTAGAAACTGGTAAGTACAACTCCGTCTACAGCATAGACTTTCCGTTGTATACTTACCCAAGTATGATGAATGATCGCTATTAGAATGTGGTATAAATGTATGCTAGAATTGTTTGATGCGATATTATGATTATTATGATATTAAGCTTATGATTATTATGATGATATCAAGTTTATGATTATGAGATAAGGCATGATGTTAAGATATAAGTATGACTTAAGTTTAGTGACATCACGAAGCATGTTCACTAACAAGATCAATTATGAGATCATGAAAAACAAGTATGATGGCAGGCGAGCTTGCCGTGTCGTACCGACCCGCGTCAGGTCGGGTTGAGCTATGGCAAGAGTAAGCCCATAAAGCGCGCCCGGTACGTACACTTATGTTATGGGGCCCATAAGCAAGATAAGTTAAGAATGAACAAGAAGACATAATAAGAGCATAATCGGTCCATGCATATATTATGCGATGTCATGAAATGGTATGTACGTTATGATGAGTTCAGTATGTTATGTATGAGTTAAGATGAGTTCAGTATGTTATGTATGAGTTAAGTATGTTATGATGAGTTCAGTATGTTATGTATGAGTTAAGTATGTTGTGCTATGAGAAATTATGCTATGTTATAAGATTGTGATGAATTATGTTTTGAGTTGTATTGTCACGGATAAATATGTTGTACTTGCTGAGCGAAAACTCACGTCTTACGTCTATGCTGTAGGTAAGCAACCTATGGGCAGTTGTTGATACAAGATGGCGAGCGTGGCAGGGCGAACTGTGAAATGTGGGATTAATAGCCGCTACGCGTTTTGTTTCTTTATATGTATATGATTTTGTATTCCGAACATCCTGACATTACTATGCTTTCCGCTTATCCGCGCCGTATATATATATATATATATGGCTAATCGCTCATACGCGTTATGTATATAAAAAAAAAAAATTCCGCTGTTTACGTTAAATAAGTAAGAATGTATGTATGTATGTATGTATGGTAACGGCCTGTGCAAGTCGGGTCGTTACAAATAATTTTCTCGGAGGTCTTTGTACATCTTGGAAGCTTCTGGATGTACTGAATACGGCGTCTTATGTGCCTCAGACAAGATCTGGTCTTTAAGGAATTCAAAATCAGGAACACAAATCCTTCCTTTGAAGTAAATAGTACCATCTTCGGAGACTCTAAACTCCTTATTCTTCTCGTCAAAGAGTTGTGCTTTCAGCAAAGAAGAATCTTTCCTTTGATTTTCCATCTTTGCCATATCGAGGAGCGATTACAGGTTTCATTAGCCAGTCGATGTTTCGCAGTAGACGTTCGACTTTGGTGGATGACGATAGGAGAGAGAGAAATGCCGAGTCGGACCTGGGCGCATTTCCGTGCGTTACTAGTTGCACGCTATGGACCGATACCAAATGAGGGGGCAGATGAGCCCTATCGTGATCCTACGATGTACCGGAGTATGTACCACTCCCGATATCTAAGTTTTTCAGTGGTTTGGCACGCCTACCCGCAGGAGCCTATGAGCCACTATTGTCGGAGGTTCCAGGAGGAGTTATTGCCATATGTCCCCCAGGACTTGGCTAACCAGGTGACATTGGCATTACAGACGCTTCGAGATGGACTGCCTCATCAGATCCGGCAGTATGTTCCTATACCGATGCCTGGCACGACGGTGGGGAACATGATTGATGATATTTTAGAGGCTGAGGCTAAGGATAGAAAATCAATATTAGGGATTTTCTGTAAATATGACATTTTGATATTAATAAAAGGAGGTTATTCATGTTTAATAAGTTGTGTCCTATTTACTTTCATTTGTTGATTGTATGGTTGAGCAAACATAAAATACTCCTTGACTGTTGGAAATATATCGGATTACCATATGTATACGGGGTATACATAGAAGACATGGTAATTTGATAACAGTCAAAATAAATAGTCCGCAATCGATGGAATAAGATTTGGGGATCTTATTCATGATAAGATTGTACAAGTTGTCTACTTCCTTGGAGGGATGGTTTGTCTTGACCATCGGATTGGTTCCGAGTGGAAACTTTAATGTATACCAGTATTGAGGTATGACATTGGATTGGACCTAAAGTGTTAATTGATTCGGTTTAATAATTTCGTTTATAAGAATAAATGAAGCTTTGATTATCATTCTGTATTAATCTTAATCCTGAAATGATTACTTGAGTTCGTATCCATGACTTATGTACTTTAATGCACTACAGGTGAGACACTGTTAATTTATGGTCAATATACTTGTGTTTTGGGTGCATGACTTATGGATAGAGAAATCAAGATTCATAGATATGGAATCCATAGCTATCTTAACGATAGTACATGTTATCTACTTAAAGGCATTATTCGGGGATTGAAAGATAGTATAACAAGATCTTGGCCATCGGTTTACTTTGTGTTCTCTGATGGTTTACCAATTGTATGGTTTTACAATTGGTGGTTCTTTCAATGGAGAATAATGGAACTTTAAGTTAAAATGATTGAAAAGGTAAAACGGAAAAAGTCCTAAATTCAATCATGGATAACATATGGGGATTAAACAAGCGATGAATAAATTATGGAAGAAGCACTGCGTGAGAGAGCTTTCGTAATACGGTATGTAAACAGGAGTTCAGCTTCAAACTTTTAGTGGAATAGTTTTGAAGTTGATAATTGATGAATAATTAGTCTGGGATTAATTTTTCACAATTATAGGAGCCTCTTTACATATTTCCATCGGGTCCCTCTACTAGCTCATATAGTTCTAAATAGCGTCTCGGGATTTGTTCCTAAAAAGATCGGTAAATTTAAATGGAATTTCGTAATGTCTATTAAGACATGGTACTCTCTAACATGCAATCCGAAAAAGGATTGGACATGTAGGATTTGTGTAGACAAATAATATGATTTGTCAACACGTGATTGGTTAACTTGAATTTTGGAAATAAGATTGTGTTTGAATTATTTAATTTTGGAAAACATAATTTTTTTCTCCTAATCTAAAAGAGGTGCACGGTTTTAGATAGGTGGAGAGAAGAAATTTTGTTTCAAAATTGTTCAAATATATTCCTAACATTAAATTATTAATTGATTTAAATAATGGAGATTATTTGATGTTTTTTTTTATCCTTTAAATGTGGTGCACGGATTTTTAAGAAAAAAAATTCAAATATTCCATTTATTTAAATTAATTAATATGGTTGATGTTTGTGGAAAATATTAATTCAAATGAGTGAATCTTATTTAAATTCAAAAAGGTTTAAAAGAAATTTGAATCTAGATAGGACTAGAATCTTTTCACTAGTCTAGATTCTTGATTTAAAATTTGAACCACCAATCTAGATTTATCCTAAAGTGGCCGAATTTTTGGAGGAGATTTCCTCTTGGAAAAACGTTTCTAGGTTCAATGAATCTAGCCCTAAAGTTGTATGATCTTTTGGTTCAAAATTTATCCAGAAAAATAATTATTAATTATTTTTCAAGTAGGAATTAAATTTTGAAAAGGATTAGACTTCTATATAAAGGCTAGGAATTCTTGAGAAACCAATTTTTGAGTATTTTACAAGAGAAAAACGTTTTTGAGAGAGAAGAGAAAAATAATTTGGTTTTCTTCTACTTCAAAAATTTGGTTATCTTGTGAGAAAGAAAAAGAGAGAAAATTCCATTGAATCAAAACTGCGAGGAAGGTTAAACCGAGTGATAATTTTCATAGGAGGTTAACCGGTTCCTGTTTTGTAGTTTTGAAGAAAGAAGTTAGATCAAATTCTCAACGAGGAACATCGGAATTGAGAAGGAGGGATCTAGACTTCGGAAAGCATTACCGGTAGCTTGGATTCATAGAACGTGTGCCCACACACACTCTGAGACGTGGAACTTGAGAATAGTAGAGAAGACACGTTGGTCAAACGCTCTAGTGATTCCGGAATCCGAGAAATAAGGTACGCTTGATCATGAATTTAATTTATTGTTATATGCATCATGAGATTCTTTTCGAAACGGCATAAAAAATTTTAAAACTTCCGCTGCGCCGTAACTCCGATATCGGATCCGTTTTTTTCAACAATTGGTATCAGAGCCAACTCATGATTATACATATAACATAAATTATTTGATCAAATAAATTTCTCTCTATGCATTAATGAAATATTTTAGAGAGTTGGCACTCTAGGATTTATTTTGTGTATGTTAAATATATTATGAATGGATGTAT
>CM046372.1:1796360-1815170 GCA_025413025.1 Ficus hispida | reverse complement strand
ACGATTATTATGGCACAACGTATTGTGGTACAATATGATATAATTTACATGAAAGAAGAGATATTGAAAATATGGTAATATCTTTTCTTATAATTTTTATAGGAATTGGAAATGGTGCGTACACGTAAGACGGTACCAGTTAACCCTCCTGAGCCTGATATCGCGTCTGTGGTAGCAAATTTACAACGGCAATTGCTGGAGCAGCAACGCGAGACGGATAGACTGCGAGAGCAGTTGGCTCAGATAAATGATAGACCGCGTGTGGATGAAGTTCCCCCGCATCACGATAGAGTACCCCCGGTAGCACCGCAGGTACCCGAAGTACAACCAGAAGTCCGACAGGAAGTTCCGTTAGCACCAGTTGGGATTCCAGCGAATCTACCACCAGTACGGGAAGATTTTCTTTATGAGAGATTCAGGCGGATGAAGGCGCCGGAATTTGAAGGAATAATGGATCCGATCGCCGCTGACAATTGGCTGATAGACATCCAAGTTATATTGGATTTCATGAGGCTTTCGGAGCAAGAGAAGGTTCTTTGCGCTTCCTTCGCTCTGAAAAAGGATGCACGGCACTGGTGGATGACCGTTCAGATACGGCGAGACGTTGCGACCATGAGCTGGCAGGATTTTGTCATGGAGTTTTGCAACATGTTTTATAATAGGGAGATCTTAGCAGCCCAGCAGGATGAGTTCTCCAATCTGAAGCAAGGATCAATGACTGTTATGGAAGCAGTCAAGAAGTTTGAGCAGTTAGCACGGCTATGCCCTGAGTTGGTACCCAACGAGACCAAGAAGGTTAGACGAATGATGAAAATGTTTCGTACCGACATTTCCAAGCAAGTGAGTGCTGGCAGTAGCCCACCTACACTGGTATCCGACTGCGTAAGCCGAGCAATAAGAGCAGAGTACTGGATCAACCAGGATAGGGAGGCTAGGGCTCAGATTTTTAAGGCAAGGAAAGAGGAGAAGGCCGTGGTTAAGCCGATGCAGCCCCGCCAAGGTATGGAGTCGAACCAGAAAGGTCAGATAAGCAGCCCTGGCCAAGGCTCCAAACAATTTGGGAAGTTTAAAAGGAAAGGAAATTTCCCTGGCCAAGGACCTCAGAAGAATTTCCCTCAGAAGAGGATTTCCCGAGGAAATGAGGGAAACCGTGCTGAGTTTCCAGTGTGCGCAAAATGTGGAAAGAAACACCCGGGAATGTGCAGATTGGGATCTAATGCTTGTTTCCTTTGCGGCAAGGAAGGGCATTTTGCGAGGAACTGCACCCTAAACAACCAAGGCCAGAACCTTTCTTATCCCAGCCGGAACCCCAACAGCCAACTCCATGCAGTTCAAGCAAGGCTGGAAGGACCCTCGATCACTCAGGGAAGATTAGAGACTCCTGAACCCCAGGCCAGAATCTACGCTTACACAAAGGGAGATGCAGAAGCAGGGACTTCGCATGTGGTGACAGGTCAGGTTTCTATCGCCACTTATGATGCTGTTGCTTTATTTGATTCTAGTGCTACGCATTCTTTTGTATCTCTGGAGTTCGTCCGGAAGTTAGGAAGAGGGATGGATATTTTCAAGCAGCCTTTCAAAACCTTCTTGCCATCAGGCGAAACCTTGTGGTCCAACTTTTGGATTCGCAACACTTCTGTCATTCTCTGTAATAGAGAATTGTTTGTAGATCTCATCGCGATCAAGCTTCAAGATTTCGATGTGATCTTAGGGATGGACTTCTTGGGAAAATACAATGCCCGGATTGACTGTCAAAAACGTTACGTTGCGTTTCATCCCTGTGGCGAGGAAGAGTTTATCTTCTATGGACAGACTCACCATCCCGCAACCCGACTGATTTCTGCAATGAAGGCGTGGAGAATGTTAGCTAATGGTTGTCAAGGATATTTAGCTAACATGGTGGACAAAGATCGGGAAATAGAGTTGACATCGAAAGATATCTCCATTATAAGGGAATATGTGGATGTCTTCCCGGAGGAGCTACCAGGACTTCCGCCAGAGCGTGAAATATCGTTCGAGATCGAGTTGTTACCTGGAACCGCACCGATATCGAAAGCACCCTATCGAATGGCACCTGCCGAGCTTAGGGAACTCCAAGTGCAGTTACAGGAACTTCTTGACAAGGGTTTCATCCGACAAAGCTACTCTCCATGGAGAGCACCAGTGTTGTTTGTAAAGAAGAAGGATGGATCTTTGCGTATGTGTATCGACTACCGGGAGCTAAACAAGGTAACGATCAAGAACAAGTATCCTCTTCCGAGGATTGATGATCTGTTTGATCAGCTCAGAGGAGCGGTAGTATTTTCGAAGGTCGATCTGCGTTCAGGTTATCATCAGCTTAGGATCAAGGAGTCCGATATCTCTAAGACAGCCTTTCGAACTCGTTATGGGCATTATGAGTTTTTGGTTATGCCTTTTGGATTAACCAATGCCCCAGCTGCATTCATGGACCTTATGAATCGAGTATTTAAGGAATACCTGGATAAGTTCGTCATTGTTTTTATTGACGATATTTTGATCTATTCAAGGTCCAACGAAGAACACGAGCATCACCTTAGGCTGGTGATGGAAATTTTGAGACGGAATCAGCTGTATGCCAAATTCACAAAGTGTGAATTTTGGCTAGAAAAAGTGCATTTCTTGGGCCATGTAGTGCTAAAGGAAGGGATTTCTGTGGACCCTGCAAAGGTGGAAGCGGTCAGTACGTGGCCAGCACCCAAGAATGTCACGGAGATAAGGAGCTTTCTTGGACTAGCAGGATATTACCGACGGTTTGTTGAAGGATTCTCCAAGATTGCTGCACCCTTTACGCCCTTACCAGAAAAGGGAAGAATTTTGATTGGACCCAGAAATGTGAGGAAAATTTCCAGGAGTTAAAAGGAAGTTGACAAGTGCACCTGTGCTAATAATTCCTGATGTAGAAGCAGGAAACTTCGTCATCTACTGCGATGCCTCGAAAAGCGGCTTAGGAGCTGTGCTGATGCAGAGCGGGAAAGTAGTGGCTTACGCATCCCGTCAGCTGAAAACTCATGAAAGAAATTATCCCACTCATGATTTGGAGCTCGCAGCGGTAGTTTTCGCTCTCAAAATTTGGAGGCACTATTTGTGCGGAAACAAATGTGCAATCTATACTGACCATCAGAGTCTCAAGTACATCTTCACGCAGAAGGAGCTCAACATGAGACAGCGCAGATGGCTAGAGCTCGTAAAAGATTATGATTGCGAGATCCTTTACCACCCAGGCAAGGCGAATAAAGTAGCAGACGCCTTAAGTAGGAAATCTGTAGGCATGTTGATGTCTATTGAAGCATTTCCTAAGCCTTTACAAAGGGAGATTTCTGAGTTTAATTTGGAGATTTTGATGGGAAAATTATCTTCTCTGACTATTCAGTCCGATTTGTTGGAATCCATCAAGTCATACCAAGAAAAGAATTCCTTTTTGCTGAAAACTCAACTGTTTGGCAGAAAAAGTGATGAGTTCAAAACCTCTACAGATGGCGTCCTCTACTTCAAGGAGAGGATTTGCGTTCCCAACTTCGAGGTCTTTAAGAATCAGATTTTGTCCGAAGCACATATGACACCGTACTCAGTACATCCAGGAGCTTCCAAGATGTACAAAGATCTTCGCGAGAATTATTGGTGGCCCAGTATGAAGAATGAGATAGCTGAATTCGTGTCGAAATGCCTAACTTGTCAGAAAGTTAAGGCTGAACACCGACATCCTGGTGGAGAACTGCAAAAGATAGAGCTTCCTGAATGGAAATGGGAGCAGATTACTATGGATTTCATAGTAGGATTACCCAGGACGTCAAGTGGGAATGACATGATTTGGGTTATCGTGGATAGATTAACCAAATCAGCCCACTTTATTGCCATTAAGGCCACCTTTTCAGTGGAAAAATTAGCTGAGATCTTCGTTTTTCAGATCGTCCGATTTCATGGAGTTCCAAAGTCGATCATTTCAGATCGTGATGGACGATTCACTTCTCGATTTTGGAGCAGTGTTCACAACGCTATGGGGACGAAATTGAAGTTCAGTACGGCATTTCATCCCCAAACAGACGGTAAGTCAGAGCGAACTATCCAGACACTGGAGGACATGCTGAGGTCATGTGTATTAGATTTCAAGGGCAATTGGGACCAGAAGCTGCCTTTGATCGAATTCTCCTATAACAACAGCTATCATGCTTCAATTGGTATGGCTCCATTCGAAGCATTATATGGAAGGAAATGTCGATCTCCTATCCATTGGCAGGAAGTTGGTCAGAAACAGCTGCAAACCACAGACTTCATCCGAAAGACCTCTGAGGATCTCAAGAAGATCAGGCAAAGGCTCGACATAGCTTTTAGCAGACAGAAAAGCTATGCCGATAAGCGTAGGAGGCCTTTAGAATTTCAAGTTGGTGATGCTGTTTTCATCAAGATTGCTCCCATGAAAGGAGTAATGCGGTTTGGGAAGAAAGGGAAGCTAAGTCCAAGATATACGGGACCATTTGAGATCCTTGAAAGGATTGGAAAAGTAGCATATAAGCTTGCCCTACCGCCAGAATTAGCCTCGATGCACAATGTTTTCCACGTTTCAATGCTAAAGAGGTATATATCGGACCCTTCCCATGTACTTAGTCGGGAACCAGTAGATGGTTCAGACTGATTTAACTTATGAGGAGAAGCCAGTTCGGATTCTGGATCGGGAAGAAAAGGTCCTAAGGAATAAAACCATTCCTATGGTTAAAGTATTGTGGCGAAACCACAAGGTTGAGGAAGCAACCTGGGAATTGGAGGACGACATGAGAAAGAACTACCCGATTTGTTCTAATTTTCGAGGACGAAAATTTATAAGGAGGGTAGATTGTAAGATCTAGAAAATTCAACGTCATAATTTCTCGTATAGAAATTTAATGTGTATCATAAGGGTATTTATGAAAAAGCCCGGCTAAGGGTTTTTATTAAATTTCATGAGTTCTTATGGCTTCGTAAGACTCAAATATGATCGCTTAGTCAAGTCTATGATCTTTTGTGTTCAAAAGATAGAAAATTCTATGATTTTCTTGAAAGTCAACGTTTGACCGAAAAAGTCAAAGTTGACCATGAAGGTCAAAGTTGACCATGAAAGTCAAAGTTGACCCAGAAGTCAAAGTTTGACTAAAGAGGTCAACTATGTGGCAAAACTTAAGTGTGTTAAGCAGTATAGGTTGTATACTGAGAAAAACCATTTTTTACGGATAAAATAGTTAGAATTAAATCTAAAACCGCCATAGAAAAAATCAAGCACCTTAAATTGATTATCAAGGGCCAAAGGACTTGAAGTGAAAAGAAAAGTTTTTCGTATCGTCCAATATATGACAGATAAATTTTGGAATGAAATTTAATTTATGATACTGTGTATTAAGTAACACAGTATTAACAATACCTGTTTTGGCTATAAATGGACTGCTTATCAAAGTTTAAAGCCAAACAAGCCTTTAAAGAGGATGACATCACCCTATCCATTAATTATGACATCATTTGGATTTAAGCTAAATTAGGAAAGTAATTTGGAGGCTTATAGACCATGAGTTGGCCGGCCACCTCACCCCCGTTTTTGTGTAAAATGTTGGTTTTTGGGGGAGTTTTTGGCAATTAAGCAAAGTTTCCCAACCTCTATAAATAGGTGCTGATTTTATTCAAAAAAATCAGAAAAACCAAGCCAAATTCTGCCCAATTTTCTGCACCAAAGCCGACCCCAAGCTGCCAAAGAAAAACCAAAACCAAAAACAAAAATCCATGAGCCAAGGTTGTAGGAAGAGTTCGGATTTTGTTGGAAGCAAGAAACTAGTGCTGAAAAAAAATTGTGGAGCTTATTTTGATCAAGTGGCCGACTGTAGGGGGCTGAATTAGAGAGTGAGAAAAAACTGTTGGAAGGCCTTAAGGAGTGCTGGAATTGGTGGCTGGAATTCGGGTGGTGCAGCAGCCAAGGGCCAGAAATTTTCTGGGCAATTCCTAGGAGTGGCCGGTTGTCTAGGAGCAAGGGAGGAGCAGAAAAAAAAATTGGACCAAACCCTAACCAATTTAGGGTTCACTAAGGTAATCCTCCCATGACCTTATTCTCTTCAATTAGAGCTCAATTTGAAGTTTATTTGTATTACAAGTCTGCAATTGTAAGAGCATAAGCTCTAAGTTATTTTTCGGCCCTAGATTAGGTTATGTGCTTGATTGTAGATTAAGGGTGGTTGCTGATTTTTATTATGGTATGATTTAAGTATGCTTGCTTGATGTATGTGGATTGTATGCTAGCTAATTTGCAAGAATTATATGCCCCTAATAGGTTCGGTTATGAACTAGAACATGGATTTAGGTCAAAAGGCAAAATTGGTGTAATTATGCATGATTTAATTTTCTGCAAACCGTAATTTTTTGGGAAAGAATAATGGCTTGCATGAATGAGTTTTAATTTGTGTTTAAAAATAAATCGACGTTAGAAAGGCGCTGTATGATTGACTTAGGCTCCCGCTGAGTTCGGTTGAGGTAGTGTGCTCGTTTTAGGACCAAATACGATTAGGAGATAGAAAACTGGTCATTCGGATTCATTCTGCCCAGTTTTCTGGAATTGCAAATTTGAGGCCCTTAGAGGCCGAATCTTACAAAACTCAAAACATGAAAGTTTTAGAGTAATGTTTTTCCTAGAGGGTAACGCGGACATTTTTCACAAATAAGGCTCCAACAGCCTTCGTTTTTATGGAAAACCGAGCCTGACTGTGCCCAGTTTTATGCACGGCCAGGAGATTTAAAAACGGGTAAATGAATGAGTTAAGTTCCGAACTGGGTTTTACACAAAACATGAAAGTTTTAGGATTTTCTAAGATCTAAAACTTTCATGAAGAAAAGTCTTTCAGATTTGGTCTGGATTTCTAATTAAAAAATTGGGGTTTGAAAACTGTGTAGGAAATCGGAAATTCTGCACAGGATTTTCTAAAAACAGAAAAACTGTCCCAAAGGCGGTTATCAGTGTTTAATCGTTTTTGTGGTTTAAAACCCAACGTTTTAACTACTAAAACTGTTTCACGGATCGTTTTCACCCTTTAACATTTTATAAAACCGAATCATATGATTTCAAGGATTTTTAAAGAAAACTATAATTTTTCAAAAGTAGTTTTACAAACAAAATTCGGTGAGCAATAACCGGAAAAAGATACCGAGTTATTGGTTTGGGCCCGAAGCCCAAGGGTTATCCAACGTAACCCAATAAGAGATTAAGTCAAATGATCAGGGCCCTTGGCTCAAGGGTTACCTAGGGGATTATTTTAATCACCCATTAAGAATGTTTTCAAGACGGTTAGTTGGGGGCATATAACAAAGAATAAATGGAACGTTGGTACAGATTACCAACAAATTACAAGTTAGGATTTCAGAATCCTGACACAATGTCCTTTGTCATAACAGGAAATAATCTGCTATCTCGCCCCGATCAGGAGCGGCGTATCAGTGGACATTTAGCTCGAGGTAAGTACAACTCCGCCTACAGCATAGGCTTTAGTTGTATACTTCCTCAAGTATGGTTGATAAATGCTATAGTAGATGTTGCGATGCATGTTAGGTGTGATTGATATTAAGTTATGTTTATGAAATGTTATGTGAATGGTTTAAGAATTTATTATGCTATGATGCATGAAATTATGATATGATTTACGTCTTAGGAATTTGTGACATCACGAGACATGATCACTAATTCTAAATAAGAGTAAGATAAGATAAGAAATTATGGCAAGCAAGTTGCCTGTGTCGTGCCGACCCGCTCATAGGTCGGGTTGGACTATGGTTTGAGTTGGAAATGGACTGGCCGCCCCAACCAAATCATAGTTGCGCGCCCGGTACGTACACTTATGGGGCCCATAAGCAAGATAAGCAAGATAAGCAAGATAAGCAAGATAAGTAAAATAAGCAAGTATGATAAGACAAGTTATGAATGAAAGAAGCAAGCATAATGAAGCATAATTGGCCCATGCATGATTTAGATAGAATATGTTATGTTAGATAAATTATGTTATACTATGATTGAATGTATTATGATTTAATAGAAAATGTTATGTCATGATTGAAAATGTTATATGGATTATGTTAGGTTGAATGGACGATGTTATGTTTAATTGAATTATGTTTAGCATTGGTAATCGTTGCGGATAATTATGTTGTACTTGCTGAGCGAAAGCTCACTTGTCTTACGTCTATGCTGTAGGAAAGCAACCTGTCAGCAATTTTTGATACAAGATGGCGAGCGGGGCAGGGTGAACTGTGAAGTGAGTGGGATAATCTGCCGCCACGCGTTTTGTTTCGTTTATGTATAGTATTTAACATTTGACTGCGAACATCGTCTTATATATTACTTCCGATCGTATATCGCTTTTCCTTTTATATGCACTATATGTATAAAAAAAAAAAAAAAAAAATTCCGCTGTTTTCGCTACGTAAGTAAGTAAGAATGAATGCCATTATGTATGTATGTACGGTAACGGCCTGTGCTAGGCGGGTCGTTACAATAAGCATGTTAACATAACATTGTAAGCATATTAGCTAAACTTAATCGTCATACTTCGTATGCATATCAACATAACATCATAAGCATATCAGCTTAACTTTAATCATCATACTTCATATGCATATCAACTTAACATCGTAAGCATATCAACATAATTTTGTTAAGCATACCAGCTTAACTTAATCATCATGTAAACATTCATCATAAACTTATCAAACATTTTTGTTTATGCTGTAGGCGGAGTTGTACTTACCAGTTACACTAAATCTTTAATTTAGTGCTCCACCTACACAGGTTGTTTTCCTGTTTTCACAGAAAAATCATAGGATAAGAATCAATCTATCATAATATCATAATTACCCTAGTTATTGACTCCTCTTAGCATAAGGGTATCAAAACATAGCATAAACTTTAAAACTTCACTTTCTTTTAAAGCCCTTGAATTCCAAAAACTGTATTTGAAATCAGTCCTTAAATTTGATCCTTTTCCAACAAATATGTTTGAAATTTGAAAATATTTCCTTCATGAAAGTTGTAGATCATGAAGATTCCTACAACTTCTGTTTTAAACTTAAAACCCAAATCTGAATTTAACACACTTGTTTCTGCCTTTGAAAATTCTTCGACCATTTTATTAATCTTAAAATAGGTCTCGGGTTTTTGTAAAAACAAAGGTCTTAGAGGCCTTATTTTCAAAAAATGTCCGCGTTGGCCCCTAGGATTTTCCCTTCTCTACAACTTTGTAGTTTTGACTTTTTCATGATTCGGCCTCTAAGGGCCTCAAAATTCACTTTCCAAAATACTGTCCAGTTTGACCCGAAACTGGCAGTTTTCATTCGGTATGGTTTATAAATCTAAACAACCATAACTCATGCTTTTACACAACATCAAACTCTTAATTCTCTTAACTAAAACGTAAATGAAGAGCTAGAGGTTAAAAAATTTACCTCAAGCTTCACGAGAAAGGTTCTAGCTTAGGGTTTCGAGGTTTTTCTCTTGTGCTAACACAACACCACCAAAACCGGATTTGTTTCTCACTTTTCTCTCAATTTTCTTTCTCACTTGAGTTCAGTTTCTATAAGGAAGAGAACTGAAATGTTGGCTGCTAAGTTCACTAAACAAACACAATGAATTAACCCTTCACCTATTTATAGTGAACAATTTGTTCTTGCTTTGCCAACTAGTCCTCTAGAAAAATCTATTTGCTCACAAATCCTTGTGTGCTGGCCGGCCATGCTTGGCTCTTGGAGATGAGTAAGCAAAGCTATAAGACTGACTCATCAAGGCTACTAGACGATGTGTCAAGCCCTCAATATGCTGGCCCTTAGAGTGATGACGTGTCGAAACCTTAACTAGCCACGGAAGCGAGGCTAGGAATGCTTATTCATCCAAGCTAGACCACGAGGTGTCCTAATCCTAAGGTGGCCGGTTTTAGGGTGGCTTGGCAAGGCCTTGGCTTGCCAAATAAGTGCAGCTAGTGAGCTTACTCACCAAAGCTACTCCATGTGGTGTCATCCTCCCACAATGGCCGGTCATTGCATGATGAAGTGTGAGAGTTTTAGCTTGCCAAGTAAGGGCAGCTAGGGTGGCTTACTAACCGAAGCTAGTCCATGAGGTGTCTTGACCCCATGATGGCCGGCCTTAGGTGGTTTAGTGTGCTTGCCATTGCTAGCCACTTAAGTAAACCTATGATGCTTACTCACCAAGGCTAATTCATGATGTGTCTAGCCAAGGTGATGGCCGGTTTCCATAGTGTGCCACATGGAAAATCTTTACTTGTTGATGCATCACATATAGCCAAGTAATCAAGGCTAGAATGCTTACTAAGCAAAGCTAGGTTTTTAGGTTTCAAACTAACAATGAAACACCTATTTCCTTATTTGCTTTTCAGTCCTTAAAAACATCATATTTGCTTGAACATATCCATGAGGTGGCCGGCCATTCTTACTAGGTGTCAAGATGACAACTTGCAACATAGCTTAATAAGCAAAGCTATTATGCTTACTAAGCAAAGCTAAAATTGTGAGGTGTCAATTTCTAGTGAATTTTAGCTTTTCATACTTTGCCTCTTGGTCCTTAAGAGAAAAATATTTTCTCATTGACCCTTGAGGTGGCCGGTCCCTATGAACACAAATGTAAGCATGTGATTGGTCAATTTTGAACCAACCAAACTTAACTTGATTCCTTGGTTTCCAACTAGGTTAACCAAACTTAAAAATCATCATAAGCTTAATTGAACTAGGAAATCTAACTAGAAATATCCATAGTTCCATAAATTTACAAATTTATTTATCAAACCATAATTTTCACAAAATTGCACTTTGGCCCCTAAAGGCAAAAATATTTGCACTTTAGTCCCTGCAAGGTGGCCGGTTTTCATAGTGACATTTGTCATTCTATTTATGACAAGGTGTCACCTTTTAAGACCTTGCTTGGCTTAACTCCTAAACACAGTCCACTTTCATACAAGCTTACATATACAGATACTGTTTTCAGCCGATAACAGTATTCCTGCACTGGACCATAATCCAGAATTTATCTGAACTGTGTCTAGGGTTCTCTTAACATTAGAAACTACTAACAGAGAATCATAGATCATAAATTTGCCTTTCACAACAAAAAGGTCTTACATAAGTAAATTATCGAATCTCTCAACCAAAAATTCAATAATTTTACTGATAAAACGTAACACATTCACATACATAGCATATAAATATAAGTAATTACAAACTTTGATTCCTAATAACAGAAATCAAAATTTGTAAACAAGCTGGTCATTACATTAAAATTTTATAAGTAGTTTTGAAAAGACAATTCCAAATGTTTAATCAAGATAATATTTGAAATTATATAAACAAGGTATTTTTAAATAAAAAGGAATAAGCCCAAATGACTTAAATTTATGATAAAAATCTATGACGAATAGTAATCAGATAGTATGCCAATTTAATATATTGGGCTTTATGTTTATGTTTACCCATGATAGCCAAATAGGATACCGACTTGTTATAATAAGATTTGTATCCCTGATTACCAATAATAATCAAATTGGATACCAAAATTTTATGGTATGGATTATGTGACAAAACAATTCTTACGTTATATTTGAAAACATGAATATAACCTATTGCTTCGCCTTTTCATACGATAGGACAAGAGCTTAGGACTACTTATAAGTACAAACCTCATCTATAGTACGAAAAATAGTAAAGCATAACATGTTTATATATATACCATGATATGTCATGTTTATGTATATGTCATGTTTTTACCAATATGCAATGCGTATGTATATGCTATATTTTATAATAATGCCGCACTTTACTAATATGCCATTGCTTACGATAGTGCCATGTTTTATAAACATACCATAAGTTGTTTTATGCAATTGATCTTTATATCATGTCATAATCATGTATCACATGCATCATGACTAATAAGATTACAAGTTAAGAATCTTAGTCTTGAAACTAGTCTTTATTAAAAACTTCACGTGGAAGCATCACTACTACAGAATGTGGATTCCACGACGGTTTTTAACCGTCGTGGAAGAAATCCACGACGGTTCTCTAACCGTCGTGGAATCCAGAGTCGTGGAATCTTTTAATATTCCACGACGGTCTTTTTCCCGTCGTGGAATAGGTAAAATAGGGCCAAAAATGGATAATTTAGAACCATACCACGACGGTTTTTGATGGAAAAAGCCGTCGTGGAATTGAAATACCACGACGGTTCTTACGAGCCACCGTCGTGGTTGATTGGTCTACGACGACGGGTTTTATCAAGTCACCGTCGTGGTATGCAGTATACCACGATGGTTATTTCATGTCACCGTCGTGGTATACTATATACCACGATGGTGATTTGTTAGAAACCGTCTTGGTAGACCAATCTACCACGACGGTTTATGTGATCCACCGTCGTGGTAGTTCTCCTTACAACGACGGTGGCTTTATTGTATAATAAAACCGTCGTGGTATATTGATCTACCACGACGGTTTATATATTTAACCGTCGTGGTAGGTTATGTACCACGACGGTGATTATTTAAACCGTCGTGTTATTTATAATTCCACGATGGTTTCTTTTGAAAACCATCATGGTATGTTGTCAAGTGAACAAAACAAATTACAAATCGTTCATTTTGAATACCAGTTCATTCATTCATCCCACGGATTAATTACACAGCCAAGAAAAAAAAAATAACAAAACTGATATCTTAAATAAAATGTCACAATGTACAAAAAAATTAAATATAGCACCTATACAAAATTCAACAACATGCTAATGTGCTCAATATTGTATGAAGCACATGACATATTTAGTCCACTCCTGCCTAACCAAATTCAAATCAGCTTCGGTATAAGACGTCTTCTTTTGAAGTAGGGCAAGGCCATCGATTGTCAAGCATATTTCTCGCATGAACCCCAATACAAAGTAGCCGCATTGCACATTTCCTTGTTGTATTGGACAGCGAGCAGTCTGAATCAACGTCTGTAAGTTGCGTCGCTTTGTTATTCTCGTCCCACCAGCAACTTCCAATCGTTTAGTGCCCTAATAATTTAACAAATATCAATACATCCAGAACTACAACAACAAGAATATCAATCTAATCATTAATACCAACATCAAAGAATACTTACAATGTAATTAGCTGTTGAAAATCTTTACCCGGATCGTTTCCAAGAGGATTAAAATAGAGGACCGAGTCATCCCACGGATTAATAACAGCCAATATCCAATGTTGGCCGCTGTTATATGGCATGAGAACAAGCCTTCCCCTTGGTGTGTTTGTTATGATCCGGATGATATTGTCGGCTCTCTCTCTAACGTACGTTACACGATCTACATTCTGTTGCACTGACGAGACAAGGAATGGAGAAACAAAGTCGTAACGCTGCTCCATTCCGGCTTTTGCACAACAATCCACTAGATAGCTGAAAAATAATTAAGTCAAACTTGCAGCCCGAAAATAATTGTAATACAGTATCACGGTACTAATTGGAACAAGAAAAATGACATTACCTGATGTAAACCATTATACTGCTTGCACTAATTTCTTGAAAAGAAATGAAATGGTATACATCTTCATACCAAATATATATGGGCATGTCATCAGCATTGACAGACTGTTGTTGTGGGCACGCGATCTGGGTACCGTCAGTCAAGCACTGTTGTGCGTAGTTCGCCAACCGTCTCATTTCAACCGGAATGGTATCAAAGTCAAACCTCAGTTCTTCTTCACCGGTTTACTGTTGTACCTCCGGTTCTGAGTGTGGTTTCTTCCTCCCGGCTCTCTTCTTTATATGTTTGGTTCGCTTGGCACTTGGCTCAGGAGCTTGACTGGGACCACGGCTGGCCTGGCTTAAACTGCTTTGCAGGACGATGTTTTTTTTGGGCCACGCAACAAACCCCCCGATGGCCTCTTCAATATAGGTGGCTTCATCCGTCGGAATCGGAAGGAGTGCACGTTTAATTTTTGGGACGTTGATTGTCACACGCACATTCCCCTCGCCTAATGGAATCCCATGGACTATGTCGGTTGGAACACAGTCCATGTATGCCCTGCCAATTGCAACCAGAACTTCTCCACTATTAATGACATCAGTCAAGAAAAGCTGGCATTCCTTACTTTCATTAGGCATGGGCTGCTGATCCGACGGGCCGGCTTCATTCTCATTGACGGTGCAACTAGCCTTGACACTGTTGTGTTGATCAACAGGAGGTTGGGATGCTTCCTCAGCCATCATCTCACGGTTGATACCGTGCTTTGCACAAAGTTCCTGCACCGTTCTTTCCAAGGCAGCCAACTGTCGTTTCATGTAGGAGACTTCAGGATTCTCCCTCGATATATTCATGGCATTGTAGTATTGCGTCTGCATCACAAATTTTGACTGCCCACGAATACGATCGGAATGCTCGGCATTGCCCAAAGACTTAGTCAAAATGTCCTCCGTACCCACGGATTCGAAGCTGCCTTGCGTCTGTTGTTGTGTTAAATCATCCTATAACAAATACACAATATGTTATTGAGCCCGTAAACATAATGGAGACAATCGTAGCCGAATATCAAAAACATTTCGTATACTTACTATTGTTTCGCCAATAATTTTAACCGACGGATTCTTGTACTGTCCATCGGGTTTGAGACGCGTGTCCCGCCAAATAAAATGTCGGGCAGCATATTCCCCCGTCTTCTCGAACTGCAGTTTAGCAATTAAACATAAGAAACATACATAAAACACGTAATGTGAATTAACCAATTATTGAGTTGAAGTTGTTTGGCAAAGTAATTAACGTACGATTTCTTGATCGCGTTTCCTATATCCGTCACTGCCTGTCGTAGATCCGTATTTGCTCTTTTTCCTGATCTCAGTTCCTTGTTGGGAAAGCCGCTTGAAATCAGCCGTCTGTCAATACGTAATAAACCTTTCCCAATCGTCCTGGCTGATGGTTGGGTAATTTCGAACCACTTTGGCCGGTCGTTGCCAAACGGTTTCTTCGTGGATATGATCCCTAACAAAGGCTTGGTACAGATCATATCTGAAACCCTTCGCCGACTCCCCACATGACTTCAAAACCTGTTTTTTATGCGATTCATCAACAGTGAATGAAGTGACTACTTCCAACCACACTCGTTCTTTCCTCATTTCCAAATCAGCACTTCTGAAGTCAGCAATCCAAATGGGAATGTGTGTAACGACCCGACTTGCACAGGCCGTTACCATACATACATACATACATTCTTATTTATTTAACGTAAACAGCGGAAATTTTTTATTTTTTTTTATATATACGTAATGCGTACGAGCGATTAGCCATATATATATATATACAGCGTGGATAAGCAGAAAGCATAATAATATAACGATGTTCGGAATACAAAATCATATACATATAAAGAACAAAACGCGTAGCGGCTATTAATCCCACATTTCACAGTTCGCCCTGCCACGCTCACCATCTTGTATCAACAACTGCCCATAGGTTGCTTACCTACAACATAGACGTAAGACGTGAGCTTTCGCTCAGCAAGTACAACATAATTATCCGCGACAATACAACTCAAAACATAATTCATCGTAACCTTACATAGCATCTCATATCATAACATTTTCTACTTATCTCATCATATCGTAACATCTCATACATAACATATCATAATCTTACATAACATCTCATATCATAGCATTTCATACTTAACTCATCATATCGTAGCATTTCATACATAACATATCATAGCATTGCATAATATATGCATGAACCGATTATGCTTGTATTATGCCATCTCATGCATTCTTAACTTATCTTGTTTATGGGCCCCATAACATAAGTGTACGTACCGGGCATGCAACTATGACTTGGTTGGGGCGGCCAGTCCATTTCCAACTCAAACCACAGTCCAACCCGACCTAACGCGGGTCGGTACGACACGGCAAGCTCGCTTGCCATCATACTTGCTTTTCGTGATCTCATAATTGATCTTGTTAGTGAACATGCTTCGTGATGTCACTAAACTTAAATCATACTCATATCTTAACAACATGCCTTATCTCATAATCATAAACTTGATATCATCATAATAATCATAAGCTTGATATCACCATAGTAATCATAAGCTTGATATCATCATAATAATCATAACACCGCATCAAACAATTCTAGCATACATTTACATCACATTCTAATAGCGATCATTCATCATACTTGGGTAAGTATACAACGGAAAGTCTATGCTGTAGACGGAGTTGTACTTACCAGATACTAAATCTCAAGTTTAGCGCTTTTCCTAACCGAGTGGTTTTCCTGTTTTCACAGAAAAAATCATAGGATGAGAATCATCCTATCATAGTATCATACAACCCTAGTTATTGACTTATCTCAGTACAAGGATATTAAAACATAGCATAAACTTTAAAATCCTACTATCTTTTAAAACACTAAAATTCTAAAAACAAACTATATTTGAAATCAGTCTTTAAAATTGATCCTTTTTTAACAAATCTGTTTTGAATTTGAAAATATTTCCTTCATGAAAGTTGTAGACCTTGAAGGTTGCTACAACTTCTGTTTTTAACTCAAAACTCAAATCTGACTTAAACATGCTTGTTTCTGCCTTTGAAAATTCTTCGACCATTTTCATTACCCTAAAATTTGGTCTCGGGTTTTTGTAAAAACGAAGGTCTTAGAGGCCTTATTTTCAAAAACTGTCCATGCTAGTCCCTAGGATTTTCCCTTCTATACAACTTTGTAGTTTTGACTTTTTCATGATTCGGCCTCTAAGGGCCTCAAAATTCACTTTCCAAATTTACTGTCCAGTTTGACCCGAAACTGGCAGTTTTTTGTTCGGTTTGGTTTTTAGGTAACTAACGTGCACACTACCTCAACCGGATACCCCGTGAGCCTATATCAAGCATGCAGGCGTTACCTAACCATTTCATAATCATACATCCATATCTTACTCATATAACTTTTGTAAAACAAAAATCTTAAACTTGCATAAAAATCCTATTTCGAAACTAGCATATCGAAACCGAAAACTATCAACTACACATAAAGCATAGTACTTGAATCTGCTTTTCATAAACTCATGCTTATACATAACATCACACTCATAATCTTCTTATCAAAAACGTGAATGAAAACTAGAGGTTAAAAAGTTTACCTCAAGCTTCACAAAACAAATTCTAGCTTAGGGTTTCGGAGGTTTTCTTTTTCACTAGACCAACACCAACCGAAAACCAATCTGTCTACAGCTTTCCCTCTCACTTTTTATTTGGCTCTTAAGGGGTAAAAGAGGTGCTTGATGGCTGTAAGGTTAACTAAAAGAAACCTACAGATTTTGCCTTCACCTATTTATAGATGAATCTTGTTCTTACTTTGCCATCTAGTCCTCCAAGAATTTTTATTTTTTTCCAGCAATCCTAGTGTGCTGGCCGGCCATGGCTGGCCCTAGAAAATGAGTAAGCAAGGCTAAAATGACTCACCAAGGCTACTAGGTGATGTGCCTTGCCCTTAGGATGGCTGGTCATTAGAGTGATGATGTGTCAAAATCTTAGCTAGCCATGGTGGCAAAGCTAGAAATGCTGATTCATCTAAGCTACATCATGGTGTGTCATTCTCCAATTGGCCGGATTTTTGTGCAGATTTGGCAAGGCCTTGGCTGGCCAAAGAGGCAAGCTAAAAGGGTGACTCATCAAGGCTAGACCATGAGGTGTCTCTTCCTCTAAATGGCCGGATTTGGTGTAGGTTTGGCAAGAGCTTGGCTTGCCAAATGAGCAAGCTAGAATGGTGATTCACCAAGGCTAGGCCATTAGGTGTCTAAACCATATGGTGGCCGGCCTTAGGTGGCTTGGTGTGCTTGGCTTTGCTAGCCAAATAGGCAAGGCTAAAGTGCTTGCTAACCAAGGCTAGTTTCATGATGTGTCTAGCCAAGGTGGTGGCCGGTTCCTTAGTATGCCACATGGACAGATTTTTGCTTAATGATACATCACAAATAGCCAAGTAAGCATGACTAAAATGCTTAGTAAGCAAGGCTAGGTTTTTAGGTATCAAACTCATAAAGAAACACCTAATTCCCTATCTACTAATCAGCCCTTAAAATCATAAAATTTTCTTGCAATTATTCATAAGGTGGCCGGCCATTACTTGTAGGTATGAAAGTTGCAAAATGCAACATAGCTTAGTATGCAAAACTACTTGCTTACTAGGCAAGGTTAAAATTGTGTGGTATCAAATTCTAATGAACTTCAAATTTTTCATACCTTCCTATTGGTCCTTAAGAGCAAAATATCAGCTTATTAACCCTTGATGTGGCCGGTTCTCTTAAGTACATGTAGGCAAATGATTGGTCAATTTTGAACCAATCAAAACCTAACTTAATTCCTTGGTTTCCAACTAGGTTAACCAAATTGAAAAATCATCATAAGCTAAATTGAACTAGGAAATCTAACTAGAAAAATCCATAGTTCCATAAATTTACAAATTTATCTATCGAACCACAATTTTTCACAAAATTACATTTTGGCCCTAAAGGCAAACATTTGCACTTTAGTCCTTATAGGGTGGCAGTTCTCAAAGTGACATTTGTCATTCTTTTAAGACTCACTTGGCTTATCTCCTAAACACAGTTCATTTTCATACTGGATACATATTCAGATACTGTTTTCGATAAAAGTATACTTGCACTGGTCCTGTAACGCCCCGGCCGTCCACGTAAGGGCGTACTAGTAAAGTGGGCCGTTACCATACTTGCTTAACTTAAACCTTATACTTAGATACTTAACCTTACAGAAAAT
>CM046372.1:1712239-1796260 GCA_025413025.1 Ficus hispida | reverse complement strand
TTCGTGATCTCATAATTGATTTGTTAGTGAACATGCTTCGTGTGTCACTAAACTTAAATCATACTCATTATCTTAACATCATGCCTTATCTTATAATCATAACTTGATATCACCCATATAATCATAAGCTTGATATCATCATATACTCATAAAGCCAGCATCAAACATTCCTAACATACATTTATATCGCATACTAATAGCGATCATTATATTTACTTGGGTAAGTATACAACGAAAAGTCTATGCTGTAGACGGGAGTTGTACTTACCAGATACTAAATCTCAAGTTTAGCGCTTTTTCCTAACCGAGTGGTTTTCCTGTTTTCACAGAAAATCATAGGATGAGAATCATCCTATCATATATCATACAACCCTAGTTATCAACTTATCTTAGCATAAGGATATCAACAACATAGTATAAACATTAAAATCTTACTATCCTTTTAAAACACTAAAATCTTGAAAACAAATTATATTTGAAGTCAGTCTTTTATTTGATCCTTTTCTAACAAATTTGTTCCGAATTTGAAAATATTTCCTTCATGAAAGTTGTAGACCTTGAAGATTCCTACAACTTCTGTTTTAAACTTAAAATCCAAATCTGACCCTAAAATACTTGTTTCTGCCTTTGAAAATTCTTCGACCATTTTTCTTAATCTTGAACAGGTCTCGGGTTTTTGTAAAAACGAAGGTCTTAGAGGCCTTATTTTCAAAAACAGTCTGCACTGGCCCCTAGATTTTCCCTTCTCTACAACTTTGTAGTTTTGAACTTTTCAAGATTCGGCCTCTAAAGGCCCTCAAAATTCGCTTTCAAAAATACTGTCCGAATCTACCCGAAACTGGCAGTTTTTGTTCGGTTTGGTTTTAGGTAATCTAACGTGCACACTACCTCAACGGACACCCGTGAGCCTATATCAAGCATGCAGGCGTTACCTAATCATTCCATACTCATACAATCAGATCTCACTCATATAATTTTTGTAAAACAAAAATCTTAAACTTGCATAACATTCTATTCGAACTAGCATATCGAAACCGAAAACTATCAACTACACATAAGCATAGTGCTTGAATTTGCTTTCCATAAACTCATGCTTATACATAACATCACACTCACAATCTTCTTATCAAAACGTGAATGAACACTAGAGGTTAAAAAGATTTACCTCAAGCTTCACAAGATAATTTCTAGCTTAAGGTTTTGGAGATTTTCTTTTTCACTTGACCAACACCAACCGAATATGTTTTCAGCTTGCTCTCACTTTTTTTTTGTTCGGCTCTTAAGGAAAAGGAAGACTAGAGAATGAGCTGAAATCTAAGGTTTATTGTCCAAAGAAGCATATGGTCGTACCACCTCCTATATATATATGAGAGGAAAAGAATTTCACTTAGACTTTTCTTCCTTTCCAATATTGCTTATAGCTCCCTTGGACAGCATATTTGCTGCCAAGTCCATTGAGGTGGCCGTTGTGAAGGGTCTAAATGGCCACATAACCTAAGCTAATGATGACTCACCAATGCTAGACACATGAAGTGTCTCATTCTTGTAATGGTCGGCCAAGAGGTGTCAAACATGTTTAATTACAAGCTTAGCAAGCAAGCTATAAGCTTGCTTATTCAAGCTATGTATAACACTTGTCTTGTTCTCAAAATTTTTGAGAAACAATTATCTCTAAGCTGCAGATAATTGTCAAGAGTAATTTACTCCATGGACTCAAGTGGTGGCCGGCCATGATGAGTCAAAATGGAAGCAAATAGTTAGACTAACTAAGTTCACAAATCTAGTTACTTCCTTGGTTTAACATAACTATGGTAACTAAATTTTGTAACTAATCCTTGGCTTAGTTGAATTTGAATGCTTAGTAAGAAAAATATATCATAATTTTTCTTGCAATTCATCATAAGGTGGCCGGCCATACATTGCTAAATGTGAAGATTGCAAGATGCAATCTAGCTTAGTAAGCAAAACTACCTTGCTTAATAGGCAAAGCTAAAATTGTGAAGTGTCAATTTCAAATGAACTTCATATTTTTTTTTTTTTTTTCATACTTTGCCTATTGGTTCTTAAGAGCAAAATATTTGCTCATTAACCCTTACAATGACCGGTCCCATTGTGCACAAAAAATAAGCAAATGATTGGTCAATTTTTGAACCAATCAAACTTAACCTAATTCCTTGGTTTCCAACTAGGTTAACCAAATCTTAAAAATCATCATAAGCTAATTTGAACTAGGAAATCTAACTAGAAAAATCCATAGTTTCATAAATTTACAAATCTATCTATCGAACCACAATTTTCTCAAAATTTCACTTTGACCCCTAAAGGCAAAAATATTTGCACTTTAGTCCTTAAAGGGTGACCAATTCTCAAAGTGAGATTTGTCATTCTTTTTAAGTCCTTACTTGGCTTATCTCCTAAACACAGTTCATTTCCAACTGGCATACATATTCAGATACTGTTTTCGACGGATAACAGTATACTAACATTGGACCAAAATCCAGAATTTATCTGAACTGCGTCTAGGGTTCTCTTATTATTAGAAACTACTAACAGAGAATCATATATCATAAATTTTCCTTTTACTACCAAAAAGGTCTTTCATAAATAACTTATCGAATCCTTTAATCAAGAATTCAATAATTTAACTGATAAAACGTAACACATAAACATTTCTTAATTACAAACTTTGATTGTTCACAACAGACATCAAAATTTGTAAACAAGCTGGTCATTACATTTTATACCTTTTTACTCAAAAGGTCATATGCTTGGCTAAGCAATAATTTTTGAGTCTTATAAACATATAAGAACTCTCAAATTTTAATAAAAACCCCGAACTGGGCTTTTTTCATAAATACCATCATGGTACAATTCAAATATCTATACGAGAAATTGTAACTTGAAAAATTCTAGTTATTACACGTCTCGTGCCGTCGAACATAAGTGGACACGACTGAAAGAATGACCTCGTCGCCTCTCGGTCCGCGCCGACTAGGTCCGGGTCCATATCGTCGAGTCTACCATAACATAGGCGCATAATAATTATTTACTATTAAGAATAAAACTTAACTTATAATGATGGTGGCGATGGCAGGCAGACTGTGAAGTGGGATAGCAGGAAAACCGCTCTGATACCAACTCTGTAACGACCCGCCTAGCACAGGCCGTTACCATACATACATACATACATAATGGCATTCATACTTACTTACTTACTTAGCGTAATCAGCGGAAATTTTTTTTTTTATATACATATAGCGCGTACGAAAGGAAAGGCGATATACGATCGGAAAGTAATATATAAGACGATGTTCGCAATCGAATATTAAATACTATACATAAACTAAACAAAACGCGTGGCGGAAAATTATCCCACTCACTTCACAGTTCACCCTGCCCCGCTCGCCATCTTGTATCAAAAATTACTGACAGGTTGCTTACCTACAGCATAGACGTAAGACACGTGAGCTTTCACTCAGCAAGTACAACATAATTATCCGCAACAAGAAAACATACATAACTTACTTACTAACATAACATACTTAACCAATCATATCATATTCTATTCTAATCATGCATGAGCCAATCATGCTTCATTCATAGCTTACTTATTCATTCATAGCTTATCATACTTAACTTGCTTATCTTGCTTATCTTGCTTATCTTTCTTATCTTGATTATGGGCCCCTTACATAAGTGTACGTACCGGGCGCGCAACTATGGAGTGGTTGGGGCGGCCAATCCATTTCCAACTCAAACCATAGTCCAACCCAACCTAACACGGGTCGGTACGACACAGACAACTTGCTTGCCATCATACTTGTCTTTCATAATTCATGTTTGATCTTACTCTTATTTAGAATTAGTGAACATGCTTCGTGATGTCACATATTCATAACATAAAATCATATCATGCTTCATAACATAAGGCATCGTAAACATATCATATCTCATGTCATATTGAAATCATAACACATAACGTCATTGCATCACATCACATAAACATTTCCTAATATCATGCATATCTAATATACAATCACATCCCATCTATATCATTCATACTTGGGCAAGTATACAACAAAAGTCTATGCTGTAGGCGGAGTGTACTTACCTTGTCTTCCTATGTCCGATGCCGAGCTATTCCAGATCGGAGCGCAATAGCAGATTATCCCTGCTATTACAAATGACATAGGGTAAGGATTCTGAAATCCCATTGTTAAACTGTTGGTTATCAACCAACATTTACTTACTTCCTAGTTATATGTCCCCATATCATTACCTTGGAAAAATATCGTAAACAGGTTACTATTCATAACCCCATAAATAACCCTCGTGATAAGGGTTGAAATCGAAAGGCTTAGTCCTTTATTGGGTTACGTTGGATAACCCTTGGGCTTTGAGCCCAAACCAATAACTTGATTAAAATCCCATCTTGCTTTGTTTTTAGAAACTAGGTTTTTCTTTCAAAAATTCTTGAAAACTTATGAGTAGGTTTTATAAACTGTTAAGGGCTGAAAACTGTCATTGGAACAGTTTTAGCAGTCAAAACAATGGGTTTTGTGAAAAATACAGTTTTTCTGTTTTGTTTTAGAAAATCCTGTGTAAGAATTTCCTGTTTCATACACAGTTTTTGAATTCCAATTTTTATTTAAAAATCCATATCGAATCTGAAAAACTTTTCTTCATGAAAGTTTTTGATCTTGAAAAATCCTAAAATTTCATGTTTTGTGCAAAACCTAGTTCGGAACTTAACTCGTTCGTTTACCCTGTTAAACTGTCCTGGCCGTGCATGGAAACTGGGCATAGTCAGGCTTAGTTTTCCATAAAAACGAAGGCCATTGGAGCCTTATTTTGAAAAACTGTCCTTGATATCCACTAGGAAAAACCCTACTCTACAACTTTTGTGTTTTAGGTTTTACCAAATTCGGCCTCTAAGGGCCTCAAATTCGGGTTTCCAGAAAACTGCTTAACCTAAACCCGAATCTGGCAGTTTCTTGTTTTCGAATTGGTTTTACGTCCTAATCGCGCACACTACCTCAACCGACCACAGCGGGAGCTTAACATCAACACACATCGCTTTTTCTAACGTAAAATTTCTTTAAACACATTTTAAAATTCAGCCATGCAACCCATTATTCTTTTCTAGAATTCTAGGGTATGCTTAATTTCCAAAGTTGCATAATTCGATCTACATTAGCCATGCAACCTTTTTAACCATTCTTAGTTCAACTTAAATTCACTTAGGGGACATATAACCCTATGCAGCAACTAACATACAAGCCACAATAATCAAACAAACATCAATTAAATCATGCATAGCTTAATAAATTCAAACCACCCTTAAGTCCTAATCAAGCACATATCTAACTTCCTAAACTAAGGCAATTAATAAATTTGAGCTTATGCTCATACAATTTAACAACTTGAAATACAATTAAATTTCAAATTGAACCAAATTGAAAAAGCTTAAGGCCATGGGAGATTACCTTTCTTGACCCTAAGAATGGTTAGGGTTTGGTCCAAGAATTTTTCTCCTTTCCTTGGCTCCTTGGTGAATTCGGCCTCCCCCTAGCCTACCCGAAAATTTTGGTTCCTTTTGGCTACTGATTTTCACCAAAAATCTGACCACTCCCCCTTGTTCCCAATCAGTTTTTCTCACCCTTTTCCAGCTTCCTTCCATTCAGCCACTTGGCCAAATTGAGCTCCAAAAATTTTTCAACTCTTTCCCTTGGTTCCTAGATGAAATCCGAAATATACCCAATGATTCCTACACTTGGATTTTGGTTTTTGTTTTGTTTTTCTTGGCTGATCAAGGACGGTTTTTGGAGCTGGAAAATGGGCAGAACTTCTCCAAATTTTCTGATTTTTTTGAATAAAATGCACCCCTATTTATAGAGGTTTTGGAACTTTTCAAATTACAAAATAGTCCTTCAAAAACTAACATTTTGCACAAAAGGAGGGTGAGGTGGCCGGCCATACATGGTCTAGAACCATCCAAATTACTTTCCAAATTTTACTTAATTCCAAAATGATGTCATAATTAAAGGATAAGGTGATGTCATCCACCTTAGGCTTTGTTTGGCTTGTTTCTTGATAAACAGTCTAACTTTGAGCCAAAACAGATATTACAAATACTGTGTTCATCATTACACAGTATTGTATACTGTTTTGCAATCCAAAATTTATCTGTCTTAAAATGCGCTGTACGAAAACTTTTCTTTTTGCCTCGAGCCCTTCGGCCCTTAATAACTTATTTAATGTGCTTGATTTTTCTATGGTGGTTTTAAATCAAATTCTAACTATTTTACACATAAAAATAGTTTTGGCAGTATATTTCCAATACCGCTTAACATACTTCATTCCCGTCACATAGTTGACTTTTACGGGTCAACCTTGACTTTCTTGGTCAACGTTGACTTCCTTGGTCAACTTTGACCTTTTTGGTCAACTTTGACTTCCTTGGTCAATGGTTGACTTTCTATAAAATCATAGAATTTTCAATCTTTTTTAACTTAAAAGATCGTGTGCTTAGCTAAGCAATCATTTTTGAGTCTTATGGTTTTATAAGAACTCATAAAATTTAATAAAAACCCTAAGCCGGGCTTTTTCATAAATATCATTAATGGCACAATTCAAGTTTCTATATACGAAATCAAAACGATGAAATTTCTAGTTCTTACAATCTACCCCCCTTAAAGATTTTCGTCCTCGAAAATTAAAACAAACTGGAGTAGATCTTCCTCATTTCATCTTCCAATTCCCAGGTTGCTTCTTCAACCTTGTGGTTTCGCCACAACACCTTAACCATGGGAATGGTTTTGTTCCTTAAGACCTTCTCTTCCCGATCCAGAATTTGAACTGGCTTTTCTTCATAAGTCAAGTCAGTTTGAACCTCCACCGGTTCCTGACTAAGCACATGGGAAGGGTCTGGGATATATTTCTTTAGCATCGATACATGAAAAACATTATGCATCGAAGCCAATTCCGGTGGTAGGGCAAGCTTGTAGGCTACTTTTCCAATTCACTCCAGAATCTCAAATGGTCCTGTATACCTCGGACTAAGCTTCCCTTTTTACCAAACCGCATTACTCCTTTCATAGGAGCAATCTTGATGAAAACAACATTCCCAACTTGGAATTCTAGAGGCCTCCTACGTTTATCGGCATAGCTTTTCTGTCTGCTAAAAGCTATGTCGAGTCTTTGCTTGATCTTCTTGATATCCTCGGAGGTCTTTTTGATGAAATCCGTGGTTTGAAGCTATTTCTGTCCAACTTCCTACCAATGAATAGGAGATCGACACTTCCTCCCATATAGTACTTCAAACGGAGCCATACCAATTGAAGCATGATAACTGTTGTTGTAGGAGAATTCGATCAATGGCAGCTTTTGATCCCAATTTCCTTTGAAATCCAGCACACATGACCTCAGCATATCCTCGAGCGTCTGGATGGTCCGCTCCGATTGACAGTCAGTTTGGGGGTGAAATGCCGTACTAAACTTCAATTTCGACCCCATGGCATTGTGAACACTAATCCAAAATCGAGAGGTGAAACGTCCATCACGATCCGAGATGATCGATTTTGGCACTCCATGAAACCTGACAATCTGGGATACGAAAACTTTGGCCAATTTCTCCACTGAAAAGGTAGCCTTAATTGCAATGAAGTGGGCTGATTTGGTTAATCTGTCCACGATAACCCAAATCATGTTATTCCCACTCGACGTCCTGGGTAGTCCTACTATGAAATCCATAGTGATTTGCTCCCATTTCCATTCAGGAAGCTCTATTTTCTGCAATTCTCCACCAGGATGTCGATGCTCAGCCTTAACTTTCTAACAAGTTAGGCATTTTGATACGAATTCAGCTACTTCATTCTTCATATTCGGCCACCAATAGTTCTCTCGGAGGTCCTTGTACATCTTGGAAGCTCCTGGATGTACTGAGTATGGTGTCATATGTGCTTCTGATAAAATCTGATCTTTTAAATCTTCGAAGTCAGGAACACAAATCCTTTCCTTGAAATAGATAACACCATCCGCAGAGGTCTTAAACTCATTGCTCTTTTTGCCAAAAAGCTGTGTTTTTAGCAAAAAGGGATCCTTTTCCTGGTGTGACTTAATGGATTCCATCAATTCAGATCGAATAGTCAGAGAAGACAATTTCGCCATTATCATCTCCAGGTTGAACTCAGAAATTTCCCTTTGTAGTGGCTTAGGAAATGTTTCGATAGACATCAGCATGCCTACCGATTTCCTACTTAGAGCGTCTGCTACTCTATTCTCCTTGCCAGGGTGGTAACGGATCTCGCAATCGTAATCCTTTACGAGCTCAAGCCATCTACGCTGTCTCATGTTGAGCTCTTTCTAAGTGAATATGTACTTAAGGCTCTGATGATCGGTGTAGATTTCGCATTTGTTTCCGTACAAATAGTGCCTCCAAATCTTGAGTGCGAAAACTACCGCCGCGAGCTCTAAATCATGAGTTGGATAATTCCTTTCGTGAATCTTTAGCTGACGGTATGCATAGGCTACTACCTTCCCGTTCTGCATCAGCACAGCTCCTAATCCACTTTTCGAAGCGTCGTTGTAGATCACGAAGTTTCCGGCATCTACATAAGGAATTATTAGCACAGGTGCACTTGTCAGCTTCTCTTGAGTTCTTGGAAATTCTCTTCACACTTCTGGGTCCATTCAAATTTCTGCCCTTTTCTGGTAAGAGTGGTGAGAGGTGCAGCAATCTTGGAAAATCCCTCGACAAATCGTCTGTAATATCCAGCTAATCCAAGAAAGCTCCTTATTTCTGTAACATTATAAGGCGCTGGCCATGTACTGACCGCCTCCACCTTAGCAGGATCTACAGAAATTCCTTCCTTTAACACCACGTGACCCAAGAAATGAACTTTCTCTAACCAAAATTCACATTTTGTGAACTTGGCATACAGCTGATTCCGTCTCAACTTTTCCATCACCAACCTAAGGTGATGCTCATGTTCCTCCTTTGACCTTGAATAAATTAAAATATCATCAATAAAGACGATAACGAACTTATCCAAATATTCCTTGAACACTCGGTTCATCAGGTCCATAAATGCAGCTGGGGCATTGGTTAGTCCAAAGGGCATAACCAAAAATTCATAATGCCCATATCGAGTTCGGAAAGCTGTATTGGAGATATCTGATTCTTTAATCCTAAGCTGATGGTAGCCTAAACGTAAGTCGACCTTCGAAAATACCACCGCTCCTCTGAGTTGATCGAAGAGATCGTCTATCGTTGGAAGGGGATACTTGTTCTTGATCGTAATCTTGTTTAGCTCGCGGTAGTCAATACACATGCGCAAAGATCCATCTTTCTTCTTGACGAAAAGCACAGGTGCTCCCCATGGGGAAAAGCTTTGTCGTATAAATCCCTTATCCAGCAGTTCCTACAACTGTACTTGGAGTTCCCTAAGCTCGGCAGGTGCCATGCGGTAGGGTGCTTTCGATATCGGTGCTGCTCCAGGTAGTAATTCAATTACGAATGAGATTTCGCATTCCGGCGGGAGTCCTGGTAATTCTTCTGGAAAGACATCCACATATTCCTTAATAATGGGAGCGTCCTTCGGTGTCAACTTTACTTCTCGATCCTTGTCCATTATGTTAGCTAAATATCCTTGACAACCATTAGCTAACATTTTCCACGTCTTCATTGCCGAAATTACTCGGGTTGCTGAGGGTTGAGCCTGTCCGTAGAAAGTGAACTCTTCTTTGCCGTAGGGGTTGAACGTGACGCAACGTCTTCGACAGTCGATCCTGGCGTCATATTTTCCTAAGAAATCATCCCTAAGATCACATCGAAATCATGAAGGTTGATCGCGATGAGATCTACAAACAATTCTCTGTTACAGAGAATGACGGAAATATTTCGGATCCAAAAATTGGACCACAAAATTTCTCCGGAAGGCAAAGAGGTTTTGAAATGCTCCTCTAACTTTTTCGCACCTCTTTCTAATTTCTAGACGAACTCCAATGACACAAATGAATGCGTAGCACCCGAATCAAACAAGGCAACAGCATTATGAGTGGCGATAGAAATCTGACCTGTCCCCACATGCAAAGTTCCAGCTTCCGCATCTCCCTTCGTGTAAGCATATATTCGGGCTTGGGGTTCCGGAGCCTCCAATCTACCTTGAGTGATTGAGGGTCCTTCCAGCCTCGCTTGAAAGGCATGCAACTGGCTGTTGTGGTTCCGGCTTGCATAAAAAGGGTTCTGGCCCTGATTGTTCAAGGTGCAGCTCCTCGCATAATGCCCTTCCTTGCCACATAGGAAACAAGCATTAGATCCCATTCTGCAAGCTCCCGGGTGTTTCTTTCCACATTTGGTGCACACCGGGTACTCAATAGTGTTTCCCTCATTTCCTCTAAAGTTCTTCTTTTGAGGGAAATTTCTTTGTGGACCTGGCCCAGAGAAATTTCCTTTTCTCTTGTTCCTCCCGAATTGTTTGGAACCATGGGCAGGGCTATTCATCGGGCCTCTCTGGGTCGCTTCAAGTGCTTGCCGGGGCTGCGTCGGCTTTATCACCACTTTCTCTTCTTTCCTCGCCTTGAAAATCTGAGCCCTTGCTTCCCTATCCTGGTTAATCCAATACTCAGCTCTTATGGCCCGACTCACACAGTCGGATACTAGGGTAGGTGGGCTGCTGCCGGCACTTACTTACTTGGCGATGTCAGTGCGAAACATCTTCATCATTCGCCTGACCTTTTCCGTTTCATTTGGCACCAACTCCGGGCACAAACGGGCTAACTACTCAAATTTCTTGACTGCCTCCATTACAGTCATTGATCCTTGCTTCAAACTGGAAAACTCGTCTTGCTGGGCTACTAGGATCTCTCTATTGTAAAACATGTTCCGAAACTCCGTAACGAAATCCTGCCAGTTTATGGTAGTGACGTCTCGGCGCATCTGGACGGTCATCCACCAATGCCTTGCGTCTTTCTTGAGAGCGAAGGACGCACACAGAACCTTCTCCTGTTCTGATAGTCTCATAAAATCCAAGATAACTTGGATATCAATCAACCAGTTATCAGCAGCTATCGGATCCATTAATCCCTCGAATTCTGGCGCCTTCATCCGCCTGAAGTGCTCATAAAGCAAGTCCTCTCGTACTGGTGGCAGATTCGCAGGAATCCCTACAGGTGCTATCGGAACCTCAAAGTTCCGTGGAACCTCTGGTGGAACCTCTGGTGCCTGAGGTGCTACCGGGTCTACTCTCTCGGGGTGTGGGGGAACTTCATCTCCCCGAGGTCTTTGGTTCATCTGAGCCAACTATTCTCGCAATCTATCAGTTTCACGTTGCTGTTCAAGCAACTGCCGTTGTAAATTCCCTACAACGGTCGCGAGATCAGGCTCCTGAGGGTTTGCAGGTACCGGTCTACGCATGTCTGTTCTACGAGTGCACACCATTTCTAATTCCTATAACATCGCAAGAAAAGATATGCCAAGCGCAGGCATAGGGACGTACTGACGGATCTGAATCGGCAATCCGTTCCTAAGGATCACTAATGCCGGAAGCTCGGGACTGTGTAGCTCCTGAGGAATGTAAGGCATCATCGACTCCAGAAAACGTCGGCAATAATGACTCATGGTCTCCTGAGGGTATGCGTGCCAGTCAGCGACATAACCCAGGTAACGGGTATAGTGCATATCCTGATAGATCTCAGGATCCCGTACTAAGTCGCCCGCTCCCTCTCCCAGCAACGGTCCGTACCTGGTGCCCACAGCCGCACGAAAATGAGCCCATGTGCGACTAGGTAGCTGTGGCTCGCCTATAGTAATCCACCATATCCGGGCATCCACAGCGAAGCACCGGCTAGCTAAAGAGACCTGTAACCGGGCCTCTATGTGGCAGATGTAGAAGATCATCTCCATGTCATACAACCACGCTGCCACCGGTACCGTACGTCTCGTGCCGTCGAACATAAGTGGACAGGACTGAAAGAATGACCTCGTCGCCTCTCGGTCCGCGCCGACTAGGTCTGGGTCCATATCGTCGAGTCTACCATAACATAGGCGCATAATAATTATTTACTATTAAGAATAAAACTTAACTTACAATGATGGTGGTGATTGCAGGCAGACTGTGAAGTGGGATAGCAGGAAAACCGCTCTGATACCAACTCTGTAACGACCCGCCTAGCACAGGCCGTTACCATACATACATACATACATAATGGCATTCATACTTACTTACTTACTTAGCGTAATCAGCGGAATTTTTTTTATATATACATATAGCGCGTACGAAAGGAAAGGCGATATACGATCGGAAAGTAATATATAAGACGATGTTCGCAGTCGAATATTAAATACTAAACATAAACGAAACAAAACACGTGACGGCAAATTATCCCACTCACTTCACAGTTCACCCTGCCCCGCTCGCCAATCAAGATAAGCAAGATAAGCAAGTTAAGTATGATAAGCTATGAATGAACAAGTAAGCTATGAATGAAGCATAATTGGCTCATGCATGATTAGAATAGAATATGATATGATTGGTTAAGCATGTTATGTTAGTAAGTAGGTTATGTATGTTTTCTTGTTGCGGATAATTATGTTGTACTTGCTGAGCGAAAGCTCACGTGTCTTACGTCTATGCTATAGGTAAGCAACCTGTCAGTAATTTTTGATACAAGAATGGACTGGCCGCCCCAATCACTCCATAGTTGCGCGCCCGGTACGTACACTTATGTAAGGGGCCCAGTCAACCTCCTCTTGAGCTCTTGGAAATTCTCCTCACATTTCTGAGTCCATTCGAATTTCTTTTCCTTGCGGGTAAGAGCGGTGAGGGGTGTAGTGATCTTGGAAAATCCCTCGATGAACCTTCGGTAGTAGCCAGCTAGTCCAAGGAAACTTCTTATTTCCGTAACATTCTTGGGTGCTGGCCATGCACTAACAGCCTCTACCTTAGCAGGGTCCACTTAAATTCCTTCCTTTGATACCACATGACCCAAAAAGTGGATTTTTCCAGCTAAAATTCACATTTTGTGAATTTGACATACAGCTGGTTTCGTCTTAGCGTCTCCATCACCAACCTAAGGTGATGCTCGTGCTCCTCTTTGGACCTTGAGTAAATCAGAATATCGTCAATAAAAACAATGACGAACTTATCCAGATACTCCTTGAATACTTGGTTCATAAGGTCCATGAACGCATCAGGGGCATTGGTTAATCCAAATGGCATAACCAAAAACTCATAATGCCCATAACGTGTTCGAAAAGCCATCTTGGAGATGTCTGCCTCCTTAATCCTGAGCTGATGATAACCTGACCGTAGATCGACCTTCGAAAATATTATCGCTCCCCTGAGTTGATCAAAAAGATCATCAATCCTCGGAAGGGGATACTTATTCTTGATCGTAATCTTATTTAGCTCATGATAGTCGATACATATACGTAGTGATCCATCCTTCTTCTTCACGAATAACACTGGTGCTCCCCATGGAGAGTAACTTTGTCGGATGAATCCTTTGTCAAGCAAATCTTGTAACTGCACTTACAGTTCCCTAAGCTCAGCAGGTGCCATACGGTAAGGCGCTTTCGATATCGGTGCAGCTCCAGGTAGCAATTCGATTTCGAATGAAATTTCGCGTTCCGGTGGAAGTCCTGGTAAATCTTTCGGAAAGATATCCACATATTCCTTTATGATGGGAACATCTTCCGGTGTCAACTCCACCTCACAATCCTTATCCACCATGTTAGCTAAATATCCTTGGCAGCCATTAGCTAACATTTTCCAAGCCTTCAATGCTGAAACCAGTTTAGTTGCAGAATTTCGAGATTGCCCGTAGAAATTAAACTCTTCTTCTCCGTACGGGTTGAACGTTACACAGCGTTTTCGGCAGTCGATCCTAGCGTTGTATTTGCCTAAGAAGTCCATTCCTAAGATCACATCGAAATCCTAAAGCTTGATCGCGATGAGATCTATAAACAGTTCTCTGCCACAGATCATCACGGAAGTATTTCGTATCCAAGAATTGGACCACAAAATCTCTCCGGATGGCAAAGAAGTTTTGAAGGGTTGGTTTAAACTATCCATACCTCTTCCTAACTTCTGGGCGAACTCCAAGGATACAAATGAATGAGTAGCACCAGAATCAAACAAGGCGATAGCATCGTAGGTGGCGATAGAAATCTGACCTGTCACCACATAAGAAGTCCCAGCCTCAGCATCACCTCGGGTGTAAGCATAGATCCGGGCTTGAGGTTTAGGAGCCTCTAATCTGCCTTGTGTGATTGAGGGTCTTTCCAGCCTAGCCTGGACTGCATGCAACTGACTGTTTGCGTTCCGGCTTGGGTACGGAGGGTTCTGGCCTTGACTATTCAGATGGCAGTTCTTTGCATAATGCCCCTCCTTGCCACACAGGAAGCAGGCATTTGACCCCATTCTACACCTTCCTGGGTGTTTTCTTCCACACTTTGCACACACCGGGTAGTCAGTGGTATTACCCTCACTTCCTCTATTATTCCTCTTCTGAGGGTAATTCTTTTGTTGGCCCTGGCCAGAGAAATTTCCCTTTCTCTTGTTCCTCCCATAATGTTTGGAACCTTGGGCCGGGCTACCAGCTTGTCCCTTCTGGTTCGTCTCAAAGTTCTGGCGGGGCTGTATCTGCTTTACTACTGCCTTCTCCTCCCTTTTTGCCTTAAATATCTGAGCCCGTGCTTCCTTATCCTGGTTTATCCAATACTCGGCTCTTATTACCCGACTCACACAGTCGGATACCAGGGTAGGTGGGCTACTGCCAGCACTAACTTGCTTGGCAATGTCCATCCGGAACATCTTCATCATCCTTCTAACCTTCTACGTTTCATTCGGAACCAATTCTGGACACAATCGGGCTAACTGTTCAAACTTTTTGACAGCCTCCATTACTGTCATAGACCCCTGTTTCAAGCTGGCGAATTCATCATGCTGAGTTGCCAGAATCTCTCTGTTGTAGTACATAGTACGAAATTCCGTCACGAAATCCTGCCAGTTCATGGTGGTTACATGACGCATCTGAACAGTCATCCGCCAATGTCTGGCGTCCTTCTTAAGGGCGAAGGAAGCACAGAGGACCTTCTCCTGTTCCGATAGCCTCATGAAGTCCAAGATGAGTTGGATATCAATTAGCCAATTATCCACGGCTATCGGGTCCATCTGTCCTTCGAATTCAGGCGCCTTCATTCGCCTGAATCTCTCGTATAGTAGATCTTCCCGTACAGGCAGTAGATTCACTGGAACTCCAGCCGGTGCTAAAGGAACTCCAAAATTCCGTAAACCTTCTTGTTGCACCTCCGGTTGAACTTCTGGTACTGGAGGTACCCTATCCTGTTAAAGAGGAACCTCATCGGCTCGAGGTCTCTGGTTCAGCTGAACTAACTGCTCTCGCACTCTATTCGTTTCTTGTTGTTGTTCCAACAGCTGCCGTTGTAAATTTGCAACAACGGTTACGAGATCCGGCTCTGGCGGATTTACTGGCACCGTTTGACGCGTACGAACCATTTTCTAGCTCCTATAAAAATCATAAGAAAAGATATTATCATACGAGGAATATCCTTGCTTTCATACATTTCTCATCGTAACGTAACATAATTCATCATATCATAACTTTATAGTCGTATCATAGCACATAACAACTCGTAATATGCTTTTCATAATCATATCATAATAGTTCATACTTGAACCGTATTTTTGTATTCTTACAAAATACATTATATTTACAATCTCGTAAATACATTTTGATACGATCTTTGTACATATAGGGTCAAAATTTCGGTTGCAAGTGTCTAACACTTTCCCATCATACAATAGTACAAGCCTATCATCCAAAAACATAAGCTAGAACATATTAATCCTAACATCAAAAATATATACACGGTGAGCCTAATCTATGTGCTCAACCGTCACAACGGAGGACGCATCGGAGTCTGACTCATCGTCTCCGTCGTGAAACGGAATCTCCTCCGGATCCTCATCAAAATCATCCTCTATCCAGCCTACAGGCTCAAACTCTGGCCCTGGCTCCAAGTCCTCCTCATCATCCTCGAACCAGTCCATATGCTCATGCTCTGGCTCGGGCTCAACGTCCTCATCCTCGTCGCTCGAGATATCTATAATCGGGGGATCTACCAGCAGATCCTCTGGGGCGACTAAAACATCATTGGGACCGACATCATCACCGGCCACGTCAGCCTCGGCGTCCTGGGGTTGCATCTCCTGTACTAGATCTGCTGGGACCTGATCCTCAGGAACAGCCGGACCAGCCTCAAAAATCGGCTCTCTGCCCTCAGCATCATCAACTGGAGCCTGCTGATCACCCGCAACCCCAGCGGCCTGCATGGTGTGCATCACAGCCTCAGCCTCTAAAATATCAGCTATAATGTGCTCCACGGTCGTGCCAGGTATCGGCATGGGGACACACTGCCGGATCTGCTGGGGCAGTCCGTCCCGAAACGTCTGGAGTGCAAATGCCATCGAGTTAACCAAGTCCTGCGGGACATATGGCAACATCTCCTCCCGGAACCATTGACAATAATGGCTCATGGGCTCCTGTGGAAAGGCATGCCAGACTACGGCAAAACTAAGGTATCGAGCATGATATGTCTCTCGATACATCGCCGGGTCACGATGGGGTACACCTGCCCCCTCATCCAGTATCGGTCCGTATCGTGCAACTAACAACGCATGGAAATGCGCCCAAGTACGACTCGGCATAGATCTTTCCCCAATAGTCATCTACCATAGCCGAACATCCACTGCTAGACATCGGCTGGCTAAGGAGACCTGTAGTCACTCCTCGATATGACTAAGACGGAAAATCTGCTCCATGTCGTAAAGCCATGCTGCTAACGACACCGTCCGTCTCGTACTGTGACGCCCCGACTTCCCAAGCCAGGTCGACACCATACTTACTTGTACTTATCTCACTTGAAAATTTGAGAATAATTTTTTTTTTTTTTAAAACATATTCACATAAATTATCTTGTGGAGAATAATATGTCACTCATATATATATATATATTAAACTGAGAATACCCTCTCGTGTCTTCAAACTTTATACATATAACAAAACATAATTTACTTTAGAATATTAAAATATTTGCTTAACATCGAATGCGGAAAATCATGCGTAGTGGTATCCCACACCGCCCTTCACTCGCCGCATCGTCTGCATAGCCCACCACTTAAATTGCAGGCTTTTTACCTACAGTATGAAATATAAGAGTGAGCTTTCGCCCAGCAAGTACAAACATAATCTCACAAAAATAATTTAATCATCTTAAAACATGTCAATCATCATGTAACTTATGCATGAGCCATTTATGATTGATTGAAAGTTTTATGCTTCATTTTAGACTCAATCTTTAACTTATCTTGTCTCAACATGTGGGCCCATAGTGTACGTACCGAAAGCGCACAGCCTCCAGACAAAGCTAGGGTTTGCAAGGCCCTAACAGTTCTGGGAATTAAAACGTGACCCTCACGCATCAACGAGAGGTAAATGTCACAACTGGTTTTAAACATGTATCCTCCTCGATCACGGGAGGTTGGTACGACACCTTCCTTGATTATCTTACCACATGATTTAGCATTAGTGAACATGCTTCATGATGTCACTATGTCATATTCAAACTTTAACATTGGCCATATCATGGCATTCTTGAAACATGACATTTTAGAAAACATGGCATAATATGTAACATGTTATAGCATATCATCACATAACATCATTTAACATCATACAACATAGCATGTACATTTTAACATAGCATATATGAAAATAGTATTTACTATTTTCATACTGTAGGTGAGGTTCGATACTTGCCTGAGATACTATGCCTGGGGTTTCGTTGATTTCCACTCTGACCTCGACTGCAGGTTACTTCCTGCTATTAGAAAGAACATAGGATAAGAATCCTATAAAATGTTGGTAACCTTTCCAACATTATGGTTATATGTCCTTTTACAAGCTTTGATCAACTACTAGGTTACTAATTGTAACCCTAGAGATTGTGGTTAATTATCTTGACCCATTAGGTTACTTGAGGTAACCTTGGGTATTAAACCCATATGATTAGTATTAAATTACTATTCTTATTATCGAGCCTAAGCCTTAGTAACTCGGTTATCCTTCCCGTTACCACTCGTCATCTTTTGTTTTTACACTTTAGCTTTTAAATCCAATTTGGAAAATTGGCTAGAAAATCTTTTGTTTTACTTCAAAATTCGAGGTTTTCAAAGTAAAACTTTATATAACTCATTTAAGGCTGAAAACTGCTTTTGAAATAGTTTTCATAGTCAAAACAGGAAATGTTGATGTGAAAATACAGTTTTTCTGTATGTTTGTAGAAAATCCTGTGCAGGAATTTCTTGTTCTCTGCACAGTTTTTATAGTTC
Source organism: Ficus hispida (assembly GCA_025413025.1). Classification (NCBI taxonomy): domain Eukaryota; kingdom Viridiplantae; phylum Streptophyta; class Magnoliopsida; order Rosales; family Moraceae; genus Ficus; species Ficus hispida. Next base: position 1,777,844 of record CM046372.1, on the reverse strand, counting down.
AGGTTGTATTTAAAAATCCAAATGGAATTTGAAAAACTTGTCTTCACGAAAGTTCTTGCTCTTGAGAAATTCTAAAACTTTCATGTTTTAAGAAAAACCCAGTTCTGCTTGGATTCGTACCAGTTTTAATTTGAAACCCACTGGTCGTGTAAACTAGGTCTGGGCAGTTTAGTCTCGGATTTTCGTAAAAACGGAGGCCATTGGAGCCTCATTTTGCAAATCCGTCCGCGCTGCCCTCTAGAAAAAACTGTTCTGAACAACTTTTGTGTTTTAAGTTTTGCCTAATTCGGCCTCAAAAGGCCTCAAAATCGGCTTGCCGTAAAACTGGTCAGGATCCACCCGAGCCTGGCAGTTTTTCGGTTTAGAATTCGTTTTACGTCCTAGACGTGGAACCTAGCTCAACCAGCCACCGCGGGAGCTCTAATATCAATCATGCAGCGGTTTCTAACGTTCAATATTCAACATGCAAGCCAATTTGAACAACATTCATAACCATGCAAAACCTTAAGCATTCAATCAAACACAAAGCATGCATATAAAACCACCAACCATAAAATCCTAATTAACCAAGCACATAACCTAAATTTCTTAACTAAGGCAGGGAATTAAAGTGAGCTTATGCTCTTACAAACTTTGCTTGAAATACATTTAAATTTCTCAATTGAAATTTAAATGAAAAGTATAGGGTTTGAGGGAATTTACCTAGCTTCTACCCAAGGGTTTGGCTTGCTAGATTTGGTTCTCCCTTGGTCCCTCCTTGCTGCCACTAGGTCCGGCCCCTTTGGCTTGCTTGGCTCCAAACTTTTTCAGCCACTCTAGCACCAAGATCCGGTCACCACAACCTCAAAAATCCGGCCTCCAACTTGGTTAGTTCCTCCCTTTTTCCTTTCCCTCTACAGCCGGCCTCTTGGCCAAAAGATTGTCCAAAACTTTCCAACTCTTTCTTGCTTGCTCTCCACACAAAATCCGACCACCCTAAGCTCTAATCACTCTTGGTTTTGGCAAAATTTCCTTTCTCTCCTTCCTTCTCACTCTCGGTTTTTGGTGAAGAAAAATTGGCAAGAGTTTGGTTGCTTTTCTCTAATTTTTTTGAATTATGGGGTCACCTATTTATAGAGGTGGGGGAAGTTTCAAAAATTGGAATTTGACCCCAAAAAAAACAAGAAATCACACAATGGGAGGGGTATAGGTGGCCGGCCAAGGTGGTTCTAGAACCACCAAACTTACTTTCCAAATTTTTGCTAAATCCTTAATGATGTCATTAATCAAAAGGTGGTGATATCACACTAAGGCTTTGTTTGGCTTTTCCTTAATGTAGTCCACTTTAATTCTAGCACAGATATTTATAATACTGCTTTCACTAATACACAGTACAATTTAATACTGTTATTTTAAACTGCAGTCCAAAATTCATCTGTGTAGAAATGGACTGTATAAAAATTTTCTTATACAATCAAACTTCTTGGCCAAAGATAACCTAACTAATGTGCTTGATTTTCTATGGTGGTTTTTGAATCTTAAACATACCATTTTATCCGTAAAAATGGCTTTTACACGGTACAATTTTTATACTGAAAAATATTTAACCGTACCGCCTCATTTTCGATTTTTCGGGTCAACCATTGACTTTCTTGTCAATCATTGACTCTCTTGTCAAAATTTGACTATCATGAATTCATGAAATTTCGTCATACCTTTTTGCTTAAAAAGGCCTATCATGAAGTCTCGTAATTAATTTACCGAGAACTCAATCATATACTGATAAAATCATGAATTTTGTATTAATATTCATAATTTTCATAAAATTGCACATAAACACATAATACGAACTATAAATTTCTTATTTACAAGAAAATTGTGAGTTCGTGAAAATTTCGATTATTACAATCTACCCTCCTTAAAGAATTTTCGTCCTCGAAAATCAGAACAATTCGGGGTAGCTTTTCTTCATCTCATCCTCGCGTTCCCAGGTTGCCTCCTCAATCTCATGATTTCGCCATAGGACCTTAACTAATGGTATAACCTTGTTCCTTAGCACCTTTTCTTCTCGGGCTAAGATTCGAACTGGTTTCTCCTCATAGGTCAGATCTTCGTGAACCTCAATTGGTTCGTGGTCCAATACATGGGATGGATCCGAGATGTACTTCTTCAGCATCGACACATGAAATACATTGTGTACATATGCTAATTCCTGGGGCAAAGCCAACCTATAGGCCACGTTGCCAATTCTTTCTAATATTTCGAATGGCCCTATGTATCGTGGACTCAATTTCCCCTTCTTTCCGAATCTCATAACTCCCTTGAATGGAGCAATTTTGAGGAAGACCAAGTCTCCTACTTGGAATTCTAGAGGCCTTCTGCGTTTGTCGGCATAGCTCTTTTGTCGACTAAATGCAGTTTCCATCCGTCGGCGTATAAGTTTCATGGCCTCAGTGGTTTTTTGAACAAAATCCGTGGACACAAGTTCCTTTTCCCTGGTCTCGTACCAATGGACTGGAGATCTGCACCTTCTCCCATACAGGGCTTCATAAGGAGCCATTCCAATTTAAGCTTGGAAACTGTTGTTGTACGAGAATTCAATCAAAGGAAGCTTCTTATCCCAAGTTCCTTTGAAATCCATCACAGACGCTCGCAACATGTCTTCCAGGGTCTGAATGGTCCTCTCGGATTGCCCGTCCGTTTGAGGATGAAAAGCTGTACTAAAGGTAAGCTTGGTACCCATGGCTTGATGTACACTTCTCCAGAACTTAGAAGTGAAACGACCATCACGATCAGAGATGATTGTCTTTGGAATCCCATGGTAGCGAACAATCTGCGCGACGTATAGTTCCGCCAGCTGTTCCACCGAAAAGCTAAGCTTGATGGCGATAAAGTGTGCAGACTTCGTCAAACGATCAACAATCACCCATATAGCATCATTGCCACTGGAAGTTCGGGGTAGTCCAACCACGAAATCCATCGTCACTTGGTCCCATTTCCATTCTGGGATGGAAATTTTCTGCAACTCTCCCCCCGGACGTTGGTGTTCTGCCTTCACCCTTTGACATGAAGGCATTTGCTGACGAATGTAGCGACGTCATTCTTCATTCTGGGCCACCAAAAACTTTCCTTCAAGTCTTGGTACATCTTTGTAGCTCCTGGATGGACGGAATACGGAGTCTCATGAGCTTCCTTCATGATTTGTTCCTTCAACTTGTCGTCGTTAGGGATGCATAATCTATTTTTCCGATAGAGTATGCCCTCATCCGATATGTTGAAGTCCGACTCGTTTCCTTCCAAGACCTCGTTCCTTGTTCTGAGCAGCGAGGCATCTCCTTCTTGTCGCTCTTTCATACCATCTAAAATGGTAGGTTGGAAGGTTAGGGCAGCTAAACTTCCCGTAATAAGCTCTATTCCAGCTTCTATTAGCTCCTTCTGAAGAGGTTCGGTCAATGGCTGTATTGACATCAACGAGGAAGATGACTTCCGACTGAGGGCATCAGCTACTTTGTTAGCCTTCCCTGGATGGTAACGGATGTCTATGTCATAATCCTTCACCAATTCGAGCCATCTTCTTTGCCTCATGTTAAGCTCTTTTTGTGTGAAGATATACTTCAAACTCTGATGATCTGTGTAGACTTCACACTTACTGCCGTAAAGGTAGTGCCTCCAGATTTTGAGCGCAAATACTACCGCCGCAAGTTCCAAATCATGCGTCGGGTAGTTCTTCTCATGATCCTTTAGCTGGCGTGAAGCATAAGCGATCACCTTTCCATTTTGCATGAGCACGGCTCCCAATCCTATTTTAGAAGTATCGCTGTATATCACGAAGTTTCCTTCTTCCACATTTGGAATTGTGAGAATCGGAGCGCGAGTCAGCCTGTTTTTCAGCTCTTGGAAGTGCTCTTCACACTTTGCAGTCCATTCGTACTTCTTTCCTTTCCGTGTAAGTGCAGTGAGTGGCGCTGCAATTTTAGCAAATCCTTCGACGAAACGTCGGTAGTAGCCCGCCAAGCCGAGGAAACTACGTACTTCGGTGACATTTTTCGGAGCTGGCCATTCACTTACTGCCTCAATCTTGGCCGGATCTACAGATATGCCGTTCTTGGAGACCACATGTCCTAAGAAATGGACCTTTTTCAACCAAAATTCACACTTTGTGAATTTAGCGTAGAGCTGGTTTTGCTTTAAAATTCGTAAAGCAATCCTTAAATGTTCCTCATGCTCCTCCTTTGATCTTGAATAAATCAAGATATCATCTATAAAGACAATAACAAATTTATCCAAGTAATCCTTGAATACTCGATTCATCAGGTCCATAAAGGCTGCTGGAGCATTTGTCAGTCCGAATGGCATAACGAGGAACTCGTAATGTCCATATCGTGTTCGAAAAGCTGTCTTGGGAACGTCTCCTTCCCTAATTCGAAGCTGGTGATATCCGGATCGCAGGTCAATCTTCGAGAAAATTGAAGTTCCTCTCAGCTGATCAAACAGATCGTCGATCCGAGGCAAGGGATACTTTTCTTGATAGTTATCTTGTTCAATTCCCGATAGTCAATGCACATCCTAAGAGTGCCGTCCTTCTTTTTATCAAACAGAACCGGAGCTCCCCATGGCGAGTAGCTCTGACGAATGAATCCTCGATCCAAAAGCTCTCGTAACTGAATCTGCAGTTCCTTAAGTTCGGAAGGCGCCATCCTATAAGGTGCCTTAGATACTGGTGCCGATCCAGGAAGTAACTCAATCTCAAAGGAGATCTCTCGTTCTGGTGGCAGTCCTGGCAACTCTTCAGGAAAGACCTCTATAAATTCTCTGACTATCGGTACTTCCTCCGGTCTGCTCTCGGTTTCAAGCGTCTTATCCACTATGTTGGCTAGAAATCCCATACATCCTTCTGCCAACAATTTCCTAGCCTTCAGCGCAGAAATGAACATTTTCGGCTGTTTTGGAGTCGATCCTCTGAACATAAACTCCTTGTCTCCAACTGGCTTGAACGTGACCGTTCGTCGTGGACAGTCGATAACTGCTTGTACTTCCCCAAGAAATCCATTCCCAAGATGACGTCGTAGTCGAATAGGTCAATGATGATCAAATTGACATACATTTCCCTACCACATATAATTATTGGAACATGACGTACCCAATAATCAGACAACAGAATCTCCCCGGAGGGTAATGCAGTCCTAAATGTTTTTCCGATCCTATCACTTGCTCTACCTAGTTTCTTAGCGAATCTAGGCGATGTGAACGAATGCGTAGCTCCAGAATCAATTAACACATAAGCATCTTGTTGAGCAAAAGGAAGCTGACCTGTCACCACTGTGGAAGGTCCAGCTTGAGCATCCTCCTTTGTGTAGGCGTAAATGCGTCCTTGAGGTTCTGGAGCTTCCAACCTGCCTTGGGAGATTTCGGGTCCCTCGAGCTTCATCTGTGCCGCATGAAGTTGAGGTCCCTGTCCTCTCTGTTGGTTCTGCGGACTCTGGGGGTTAAGATTGCAGCTTCTAGCATAGTGGCCTTCCTTGCCACAAAGAAAACAGCGACCGCTTCCAACACGGCACTCTCCCGGGTGCTTTCTCCCACATTTCTGACAAGTGGGATTATTGTTGTTATCAGGAGTATTTCTCTTTTGAGGAAAATTCTGTTGATTCCCCTGTCCTCCTGAATTCCACCTTCTCTTCTGCTGGTTGTTGCCGTACTGCCTGTTGTTGTTGTTCTGGCCCAAAGGTCCTCCTTGACCTTTCTGTTGCGGAGTTTGGCTTGGTCTTGCCTGAATCTGTTTAGCTTGGGCCTTCTCTTCCCTCTTCTCCTGGAAAAATTTAGCCCTTTGCTCCTTGTTCTGACCCACCCAATATTCAGCTCGAATTGCCCTGCTGACACATTCGGCAACAGTGAGTGGTGGATGGGGGCCACTGCTGATTACCACTGCTAAATCTGAGCGGAACATTCTCATCATTCTTCTTACTTTGTCCCTTTCGGAACTGATGAGGTGAGGGCAGAGACGTGCTAGCTGCTCAAACTTTTTGACAGCTTCGGCTACTGACAGATTTCCTTGGCGGAACTTGTCGAACTCGTCTTGTTGAGCCTCCATGACCTCAGTATTGAAGTACTTTTCCTTAAATTCCTCCACGAAGTCCTCCCATGACATCTGAGTCACATCTCGCCGGATCTGAACTGTTTCCCACCAGAGGCGAGCATCCTTTCGTAGCATGTACGATGCACAGAGGACTTTCTCCTGATCGTTGAGTCGGAGAAAATTTAAGGCGACCTGAAGATCAATCAGCCAGTTATCAGCCTCGATTGGGTTCGTAGACCCCTCGAATTCCGGTGCCTTCATGCGTCGAAATTTGTCATAGAGTTCTTCTGGAGCTCGAACCAGAGGCGCTGGTGGCACAGCTGCAGGCGCAACAGGTATTTCGAGGCCTATGGGATTCTCTGGAATCACCGGGTCAACATGAGGAACTTCCGGTGCTGCAGGTTGATTCACTTGTGCTGGTGGTACCCCAGCATCAGGAGGTCCTTGGTTTTGTTGAGCTATCTGAGCTCTAAGTCCTCCTATCTCCTGCTGTTGCGCTATCATCATCTGCCTTAGCTCATCCAGCTGAGCTGCAAGATCGATGTCCTGGGTCGGTACTCTTCTACGCTTTGGTGGCATGGTTCTGTACGGAAATAAGGAAATAAATTCAGTTTCTTGAAATCATGCCTTTTATATAGAACCATAATCTTCATTCCATATAAAAGCATAACATGAACATATCTGAATTCATCATGTTCTCGTTCGTATCTCCTTCACAACAGGAGTACCTAACCATAACATTTGGGGAAGATATAAAACTTTCCCATCATTTCCGTACGTCACCTAGTTATCGCCACCAAGCTAAGATACCACCCGACGTCATTCTTGTATCCGACATTCTCCAGCATGGCCATCGAAGACAGATACTTACTATGCATATAAAATCTTAACTCTAATCGTAAAAAAATAACATAACTTACTTGGGCCGTTGCAGAAGCGATGTGAGGCGAAGTGAAGTAGGCTGGCAGGATACCGCTCTGATACCAAACTGTGGCGCCCCGACTTCCCAAGCCAGGTCGACACCATACTTACTTGTACTTATCTCACTTGAAAATTTGAGAATAATTTTTTTTTTTTTTTTAAAACATATTCACATAAATTATCTTGTGGAGAATAATATGTCACTCATATATATATATATATATATTAAACTGAGAATACCCTCTCGTGTCTTCAAACTTTATACATATAACAAAACATAATTTACTTTAGAATATTAAAATATTTGCTTAACATCGAATGCGGAAAATCATGCGTAGTGGTATCCCACACCGCCCTTCACTCGCCGCATCGTCTGCATAGCCCACCACTTAAATTGCAGGCTTTTTACCTACAGTATGAAATATAAGAGTGAGCTTTCGCCCAGCAAGTACAAACATAATCTCACAAAAATATTTTAATCATCTTAAAACATGTCAATCATCATGTAACTTATGCATGAGCCATGTATGATTGATTGAAAGTTTTATGCTTCATTTTAGACTCAATCTTTAACTTATCTTGTCTCAACATGTGGGCCCATAGTGTACGTACCGAAAGCGCGCAGCCTCCAGACAAAGCTAGGGTTTGCAAGGCCCTAACAGTTCTGGGAATTAAAACGTGACCCTCACGCATCAACGAGAGGTAAATGTCACAACTGGTTTTAAACATGTATCCTCCTCGATCACGGGAGGTTGGTACGACACCTTCCTTGATTATCTTACCACATGATTTAGCATTAGTGAACATGCTTCATGATGTCACTATGTCATATTCAAACTTTAACATTGGCCATATCATGGCATTCTTGAAACATGACATTTTAGAAAACATGGCATAATATGTAACATGTTATAGCATATCATCACATAACATCATTTAACATCATACAACATAGCATGTACATTTTAACATAGCATATATGAAAATAGTATTTACTATTTTCATACTGTAGGTGAGGTTCGATACTTGCCTGAGATACTATGCCTGGGGTTTCGTTGATTTCCACTCTGACCTCGACTGCAGGTTACTTCCTGCTATTAGAAAGAACATAGGATAAGAATCCTATAAAATGTTGGTAACCTTTCCAACATTATGGTTATATGTCCTTTTACAAGCTTTGATCAACTACTAGGTTACTAATTGTAAACCTAGAGATTGTGGTTAATTATCTTGACCCATTAGGTTACTTGAGGTAACCTTGGGTATTAAACCCATATGATTAGTATTAAATTACTATTCTTATTATCGAGCCTAAGCCTTAGTAACTCGGTTATCCTTCCCGGTTACCACTCGTCATCTTTTGTTTTTACACTTTAGCTTTTAAATCCAATTTGGAAAATTGGCTAGAAAATCTTTTGTTTTACTTCAAAATTCGAGGTTTTCAAAGTAAAACTTTATATAACTCATTTAAGGCTGAAAACTGCTTTTGAAATAGTTTTCATAGTCAAAACAGGAAATGTTGATGTGAAAATACAGTTTTTCTGTATGTTTGTAGAAAATCCTGTGCAGGAATTTCTTGTTCTCTGCACAGTTTTTATAGTTCAGGTTGTATTTAAAAATCCAAATGGAATTTGAAAAACTTGTCTTCACGAAAGTTCTTGCTCTTGAGAAATTCTAAAACTTTCATGTTTTAAGAAAAACCCAGTTCTGCTTGGATTCGTACCAGTTTTAATTTGAAACCCACTGGTCGTGTAAACTAGGTCTGGGCAGTTTAGTCTCGGATTTTCGTAAAAACGGAGGCCATTGGAGCCTCATTTTGCAAATCCGTTCGCGGTACCCTCTAGAAAAAACTGTTCTGAACAACTTTTGTGTTTTAAGTTTTGCCTAATTCGGCCTCAAAAGGCCTCAAAATCGGCTTGCCGTAAAACTGGTCAGGATCCACCCGAGCCTGGCAGTTTTTCGGTTTAGAATTCGTTTTACGTCCTAGACGTGGAACCTAGCTCAACCAGCCACCGCGGGAGCTCTAATATCAATCATGCAGCGGTTTCTAACGTTCAATATTCAACATGCAAGCCAATTTGAACAACATTCATAACTATGCAAAACCTTAAGCATTCAATCAAACACAAAGCATGCATATAAAACCACCAACCATAAAATCCTAATTAACCAAGCACATAACCTAAATCTCTTAACTAAGGCAGGGAATTAAAGTGAGCTTATGCTCTTACAAACTTTGCTTGAAATACATTTAAATTTCTCAATTGAAATTTAAATGAAAAGTATAGGGTTTGAGGGAATTTACCTAGCTTCTACCCAAGGGTTTGGCTTGCTAGATTTGGTTCTCCCTTGGTCCCTCCTTGCTGCCACTAGGTCCGGCCCCTTTGGCTTGCTTGGCTCCAAACTTTTTCAGCCACTCTAGCACCAAGATCCGGTCACCACAACCTCAAAAATCCGGCCTCCAACTTGGTTAGTTCCTCCCTTTTTCCTTTCCCTCTACAGCCGGCCTCTTGGCCAAAAGATTGTCCAAAACTTTCCAACTCTTTCTTGCTTGCTCTCCACACAAAATCCGACCACCCTAAGCTCTAATCACTCTTGGTTTTGGCAAAATTTCCTTTCTCTCCTTCCTTCTCACTCTCGGTTTTTGGTGAAGAAAAATTGGCAAGAGTTTGGTTGCTTTTCTCTAATTTTTTTGAATTATGGGGTCACCTATTTATAGAGGTGGGGGAAGTTTCAAAAATTGGAATTTGACCCCAAAAAAAACAAGAAATCACACAATGGGAGGGGTATAGGTGGCCGGCCAAGGTGGTTCTAGAACCACCAAACTTACTTTCCAAATTTTTGCTAAATCCTTAATGATGTCATTAATCAAAAGGTGGTGATATCACACTAAGGCTTTGTTTGGCTTTTCCTTAATGTAGTCCACTTTAATTCTAGCACAGATATTTATAATACTGCTTTCACTAATACACAGTACAATTTAATACTGTTATTTTAAACTGCAGTCCAAAATTCATCTGTGTAGAAATGGACTGTATAAAAATTTTCTTATACAATCAAACTTCTTGGCCAAAGATAACCTAACTAATGTGCTTGATTTTCTATGGTGGTTTTTGAATCTTAAACATACCATTTTATCCGTAAAAATGGCTTTTACACGGTACAATTTTTATACTGAAAAATATTTAACCGTACCGCCTCATTTTCGATTTTTCGGGTCAACCATTGACTTTCTTGTCAATCATTGACTCTCTTGTCAAAATTTGACTATCATGAATTCATGAAATTTCGTCATACCTTTTTGCTTAAAAGGCCTATCATGAAGTCTCGTAATTAATTTACCGAGAACTCAATCATATACTGATAAAATCATGAATTTTGTATTAATATTCATAATTTTCAAAAAATTGCACATAAACACATAATACGAACTATAAATTTCTTATTTACAAGAAAATTGTGAGTTCGTGAAAATTTCGATTATTACACGTACCGTCGAAAATCATCGGGTGCGACTCATAGAACGACGTCACCGCTCGTCGATCCTCATCTACTAGCGCAGGATCCATAACGTCGAGTCTAACATAACATAATTACATAATCATTAATTACTCATAAATAAAATTACTTACAATGATGGCGGCGACGACAGGCACACTGTGAAATTGGGTAGTAGGGAACCGTCTGATACCAACTCTATAACGACCCGCCTAGCACAGACCATTACCATACATACATACATACACATGCATACTTAATTAATGAGCGTAAGCAGCGGAAATTTTGTTTTTTATACGGTGCGGAATAAATGAAAAACATAATAATATAAACGCTGTTCGAATGCGGAATAATATACATAAAAAGAACGAAACACGTAGCGGTTAATAATCCCACATTTCACAGTCCACCCTGCCACGCTCGCCATCTTGCATCATCAGTTGCCCGTAGGTTGCTTACCTACAACATAGACGTAAGACACGTGAGCTTTCGCTCAGCAAGTACAACATATATATCCGCAACAGTTAAACACAAACATAACTCATCATAACCTTACATAAACATAGCATATCATACATGTCATACATAACTTCTCATAGCATACATATCATACTGGACTCATCATAACATACATACTATTTCATGACATCACATAATATATGCATAAATCGATTATGCTCTTATTATACCATCTTATTCATTCTTAACTTATCTTACTTATGGGCCCCTTATCATAAGTGTACTTACCGGGCGAGCAACTATGATTTGGTTGGGGCGGCCAGTCCATTTCAAACTCAAACCACAGTCCAACCCGACTTAACGTGGGTCGGTACGACACAGGCAAGCTTGCTTGCCATCATACTTGCTTTTCATGAACTCATACTTGTTCTTATTAGTGAACATGCTTCATGATGTTACTATACATAAATCATGCTCATGTCTTAACATCATACCTTAATTTCATAATCATGAACTTAACATAATCATATCATAAACATAACCTCATTACATCATATGCATCAAACATACTTGGGCAAGTATACAATAAAAGCCTATGCTGTAGACGGAGTTGTACTTACCTTGATTGCTATGTCCAGAGATGTGTTGATCCAGTTCAGGATACTCCAGCAGGCTATCTCCTGCTATATCAAAGGACATAGGGTAAGAATTATGTTCTTATAGAATGTTGCTAATCAAACCAACATTCATACTTAGTTGTGGTTGTAAGAACTAGAAATTTCATCATTTTGATTTCGTATATAGAAACTTGAATTGTGCCATTAATGGTATTTATGAAAAAGTCCGGCTTAGGGTTTTTATTAAATTTTATGAGTTCTTATAAAACCATCAGACTCAAAAATGATTGCTTAGCTAAGCACACGATCTTTTAAGTTAAAAAAGATTGAAAATTCTATGATTTTATAGAAAGTCAACCATTGACCAAGAAAGTCAAAGTTGACCAAAAAGGTCAAAGTTGACCAAGGAAGTCAAAGTTGACCAAGAAAGTCAAGGTTGACCCGTAAAAGTCAACTATGTGACGGGAATGAAGTATGTTAAGCGGTATTGGAAATATACTGCCAAAACTATTTTTATGTGTAAAATAGTTAGAATTTGATTTAAAGCCACCATAGAAAAATCAAGCACATTAAATAGGTTATTAAGGGCCGAAGGGCTCGAGGCAAAAAGAAAAGTTTTCGTACAGCGCATTTTAAGACAGATAAATTTTGGATTGCAAAACAGTATACAATACTGTGTAATGATGAACACAGTATTTGTAATATCTGTTTTGGCTCAAAGTTAGACTGTTTATCAAGAAACAAGCCAAACAAAGCCTAAGGTGGATGACATCACCTTATCCTTTAATTATGACATCATTTTGGAATTAAGTAAAATTTGGAAAGTAATTTGGATGGTTCTAGACCATGTATGGCCGGCCACCTCACCCTCCTTTTGTGCAAAATGTTAGTTTTTGAAGGACTATTTTGCAATTTTGAAAAGTTCCAAAACCTCTATAAATAGGGGTGCATTTTATTCAAAAAAATCAGAAAATTTGGAGAAGTTCTGTAATATCCGAAATTTTGATGACTCTAGATTTCCTTAGAAATAAGGAAAACCTAAGTCTGGATCAAGATTGGAATGAAATAACAGTATAAGTTTGAGCTCTCAGTTAACTAGCTACGAGACTCAACGATAGATTACTTAACCTGGTATGGGCGTTTTGAGAAAAACGGCATGACAAAATTTCATGATTTCATGTTGGTCAAAGTTTGACCAAAAAAGTCAAAGTTGACCAAGAACAGTCAAAGGTATGACTGTACCATAATAGGATAAGCAGTATGAGAAATATACTGCGAAAATTATCTTTTTGGACAAGATAGCTGGAATAAGCTTTGAGACCACCCTAGAAAAATCAAGCACACTAAGTTGGATATCAAAGTCCTAATGACTTTCAGAAATAAGAAGAAAATTTTTACAGTCCATTTTTACGCAGATAAATTTTGGACTGCAGACAAGTATAACAGTACTGAATTGTACTGTGTATTAGTGAACACAGTATTGGATTTATCTGTGTTAGATTAAGATTGGACTGCTTTTTCAAAAAGTAGCCAAACAAGGCCTTATGGTGACATCACCCTATCTTAGAATTATGACATCATTTTGATTTAAGGAAATTGTGGAAAGAAATCTTTGCCACCTAAGCACCATAATGGCCGGCCACCTAGGGGGCATTTTTGTAAGAATTTTCACTTTTGGGGCAAAATTGCAAATTTTGGAAAATATGATGATGTAAGCATGAGGTAAGCACATGATGTCATCAAGATGATGTCATCATGATGAGGTAAGCAAAACTTGGGCTCCAAGGCATGCAATGGCCGGCCAACACTTGTAGGGGTCAAAGTGCAAATATTTTTGCTTCAAGGACTAAAGTGCAATTTTGGAAAAATAATTAAATCCAAATTCAAGGACTTTTTAGCAATTTTGAAAGTTCAAAATCAGCTATAAATAGGGCCAAGGGGGGGGGGGGGGGCGGATTTCAGCTCAAAAAAATTAGAAAAACAAGCCAAACTATGGCAAAATTTTCCCTCACCCATTTTCTCCACCAAAACCGACCCTAGGAAGAGAAAAAAAAAATAGTTGGCTGGATTTTTGGTAATGGCCAGACCTTATGTGAGTGTGTGAGGCTCAATTTAATTGGCCAAAATTTTTGGAACCCAATTGGAGGGGAGGCCGGTTGTGTGGAGCCAAGGAAAAAGGGAGAGAAAAATTAGAATCAATCAAGCCAATCTTTTGGATTGATCTAGGTAAATCTCTAAACCCTTAAGTTTTTGTATTGAGATTGAAACTAGATATTTATGTGGTTGTTTTTCATGAGGAATGGCCGAAAATTGGAACCCATTTGGGGGAGGAGAATCGGCTGCAATGGCAGCCAAGGGGGAGTAAGGAAAAAATTGGAATCCAAGCTTGTGAACCAACTTCCAAACCCTAGAGGTAAACCTTATGACCTTAAACCTTTCTAATTTGAGCTTAAATTTGGGAAATTTAAGTGTATTTCCATGTTTGGGATGTAAGAGCATAAGCTCATTTTCTTATGCCATGCAATAAGTTATGTGCTTGATTAGGGTGCTAAGGTCTCAATTGTGGTTTGGTTATGTTTATGCTTGATTGAATGTTAGGGTGCATGTTAGATGGATGATGAATTGTATGTGCCCTGTTTTTATGTGCAAGCCGGTTGTGGCAATTATGCTAGGTTGCTAGTGCTAGCCAAGTATGGCATGAATGGTTTGGTATGTGCTAAGTTTAGACCATGCAACCCTAGGTTTGGGAGATTCGGTTTAGGGCTGCATGGACACGTTGGGTTAGCATGATTGAATATGTGGGGCGTTAGAAACGCTGCATGTTTGCTGTGTAAGCTCCCGAAGTGGTCGGTCGAGTTAGAATCCGCGAAATAGGACGTAGACCGGACTTAACAACCGAAAACTGCCATTTCGGGTAGAAACTGGCCAGTTTCGGGAAAAGTGAAATTTGAGGCCTTTAGAGGCCGAACTAGGTAAAACTCAAAACATGAAAGTTGTTCAGAATGATTTTTTCCTTGTGGGCAACGCAGACAGTTTTCCAAATTGAGGCTCCAATGGCCTCCGTTTTTACAAAAACCCGTGGCTAGTTTGCCCAGACCCAGTTTACAGGGTCAGCCAGTTTCAAATTAAAACTGGTACGAATCCAAGCAGAACTGGACTTTTCGTAAAACACGAAAGTTTTAGGATTTTTCAAGATCTAAAACTTTCATGAAGACAACTTTTTCAAATTCAATTCAGATTTTTAAACTGACATGGATTTCTATAGAGTGTGCAGGAAACAAGAAATTCCTGCACAGGATTTTCTAAAACAATACAGGAAAACTGTATTTTTGCACCAACACCAATGTTTTGACTGTGGGAAACTACTCCAAAGGCAGTTTTCAACAGTTAATAATTTTTACAAACCTTTCTCAAAGAATTACAATTTTTCAAAGTTAAACTATAATTTTTGAACAAAGAGAACTAAGTTTTTCCAAAGCAAAGAGAAAAACAAGTTTTTGGATTCAAAAGTTATCTTACTTTTGGTAACAAAACAATGATGGACGGTAACCGGGAAGGATACCCGAGTTACGGGATGGAGTCCAAAGCCCAAAGTTGACTTAGGATAATTGAACTAAGTTTGACTACCTCAAGGGTTACTCAAGGTAACCCAACAAGGTATTAAAATTGAGTTTGATCTTAAAACCCAAAAAGGATTAAAATTAAAAATGACAAGGCATAGGCCAAGGTTAGGATGATACCTAACCCTATTCATATATGATTGGGATTAATACCCAAGGTTACCTTAAGTAACCAAGTAAGTCATCATAAGTTATAAGGGAGACTTACAGCTAGAATTTCGTAGGCATGTTGGTATGGTCACCAACATTCCACAATACTAATTAGACCCTTACCTATGTCCTTCATCAAGCAGGAGGAAGCCTGCGGCTACCCGGAAGAGGAGCAGCTTTACGTAGGACATAGTAAAAGAGGTAAGTACAAACCTCACCTGCAGTATGGAAAATAATAAAAGATATTTTCCAAGTATACATGCTATGCTATGTTATGCTATGCTATAATGCTATGCTATGTTATAATGCTATGCTATGTGATGCTATGCTATGTTATGATATGAGATGCCATGTAATGATGTGATGCTATGACATGTTACATATTATGCCATGTTTTCTAAAATGTCATGGTTTTAAAAATGTCATGTTTTCAAGAATGCCATGATATGGCAAATGTTAAATTTGGATTTGACCTTGTGACATCATGAAGCATGTTCACTAATATTGAACCACATGGTAAGATAAATCAAGTAAGGTGTCGTACCAACCTCCCGTGATCGAGGAGGCTACATGTTCAAAACCAGTGGTGACATTTACCTCTCGTTGATGCGTGAGGGTCACGTTATGATTCCCAGAACTGTTAGGGCCTTGCAAACCCTAGCTTTGTCTGGAGGTTGCGCGCTTTTGGTACGGACACTAGGGGCCCACATGTAATCAAGATAATGAGTAAAAGTGCCTAAAAGATTTATAATTGGACATAATCGGATCATGCATAAACTACATGATGATTGATATGTTACTTGATGTTTGAAAAGATTTTTGTGAGATCATGTTTGTACTTGCTGGGCGAAAGCTCATTTGTATATTTCATACTGTAGGTAAGACGCCTGCAGCATTACTTGATGGGCCATGGAGACGATGCAGCGAGTGAAGGGCGGTGTGGGATACCACTACGCAATATTTTCCGCAAATGTTTTTAAGTATGATGTTGTATATGGATGTGATGTAATGTTTCCAAGGTCCGATTTAAAAGGTCATGGTAACCTTATAATCGGCATAACAAGTAAAAGGAGTAGACATGATGAAGTTTACCCGTCAGTACAAGTTAATTCAAGTTGAGTTTCGAGTTATGATTTTTAAAATAAACTTTAAAGTTTTAAAGTTTAAAGAGAAAAAAAATTTTATACTGAAATTTATCAATTTTTTTCGATAAAACAAAGATTTAAGTTTAGCAAGTTTGGTAACGGCCCACGTTTACGTATTCGGCCCTACGTAGATTTTGGGGGCGTTACAAGTTCTGCCCATTTTCCAGCTCCAAAAACCGTCCTTGATCAGCCAAGAAAAACAAAACAAAAACCAAAATCCAAGTGTAGGAATCATTGGGTATATTTCGGATTTCATCTAGGAACCAAGGGAAAGAGTTGAAAAATTTTTGGAGCTCAATTTGGCCAAGTGGCCGTACTGTAGGAAGCTGGAAAAGGGTGAGAAAAACTGATTGGGAACAAGGGGGAGTGGTCAGATTTTTGGTGAAAATCAGCAGCCAAAAGGAACCAAAATTTTCGGGTAGGCTAGGGGAAGGCCGAATTCACCAAGGAGCCAAGGAAAGGAGAAAAATTCTTGGACCAAACCCTAACCATTCTTAGGGTCAAGAAATGTAATCTCCCATGGCCTTAAGCCTTTTCAATTTGGTTCAATTTGAAATTTAATTGTATTTCAAGTTGTCAAATTGTATGAGCATAAGCTCAAATTTATTAATTGCCTTAGTTTAGGAAGTTAGATATGTGCTTGATTAGGACTTAAGGGTGGTTTGAATTTATTAAGCTATGCATGATTTAATTGATGTTTGTTTGATTATTGTGGCTTGTATGTTAGCTGCTGCATAGGGTTATATGTCCCCTAAGTGAATTTAAGTTGAACTAAGAATGGTTAAAAAGGTTGCATGGCTAATGTAGATCGAATTATGCAACTTTGGAAATTAAGCATACCCTAGAATTCTAGAAAATAATAATGGGTTACATGGCTGAATTTTAAAATGTGTTTAAAGAAATTTTACGTTAGAAAAAGCGATGTGTGTTGATGTTAAGCTCCCGCTGTGGTCGGTTGAGGTAGTGTGCGCGATTAGGACGTAAAACCAATTCGAAAACAAGAAACTGCGAGATTCGGGTTTAGGTTAAGCAGTTTTCTGGAAACCCGAATTTGAGGCCCTTAGAGGCCGAATTTGGTAAAACCTAAAACACAAAAGTTGTAGAGTAGGGTTTTTCCTAGTGGATATTAAGGACAGTTTTTCAAAATAAGGCTCCAATGGCCTTCGTTTTTATGGAAAACCGAGCCTGACCATGCCCAGTTTCCATGCACGGCCAGGACAGTTTAACAGGGTAAACGAATGAGTTAACTTCCGAACTAGGTTTTGCACAAAACATGAAAGTTTTAGGATTTTTCAAGATAAAAAACTTTCATGAAGAAAAGTTTTTCAAATTCGATATGGATTTTTAAATAAAAATTGGAATTCAAAAACTGTGTATGAAACAGGAAATTCTTACACAGGATTTTCTAAAACAAAACAGAAGAACTGTATTTTTCACAAAACCCATTGTTTTGACTGCTAAAACTGTTCCAATGATAGTTTTCAGCCCTTAACAGTTTATAAAACCTACTCATAAGTTTTCAAGAATTTTTGAAAGAAAAACCTAAGTTTCTAAAAACAAAGCAAGATGGGATTTTTAATCAAGTTATTGGTTTGGGCTCAAAGCCCAAGGGTTATCCAACGTAACCCAATAAAGGACCAAACCTTTCGATTTCAACCCTTATCATGAGGGTTATTTACGGGGTTATGAATAGTAACCTGTTTACGATATTTTTCCAAGGTAATGATATGGGGACATATAACTAGGAAGTAAGTAAATGTTGGTTGATAACCAACAGTTTAAGAATGGGATTTCAGAATCCTTATCCTATGTCATTTGTAATAGCAGGGGATAATCTGCTATTGCGCTCCGATCTGGAACAGCTCGGCATCGGACATAGGAAGACAATGTAAGTACAACTCCGCCTACAGCATAGGCTTTTGTTGTATACTTGTCCAAGTATGAATGATATAGATGGGATGTGATTGTATATTAGATATGCATGATATTAGGAAATGTTTCTGTGATGTGATGCAATGACGTTATGTGTTATGATTTCAATATGACATGAGATATGATATGTTTACGATGCCTTATGTTATGAAGCATGATATGATTTTATGTTATGAATATGTGACATCACGAAGCATGTTCACTAATTCTAAATAAGAGTAAGATCAAACATGAATTATGAAAGACAAGTATGATGGCAAGCAAGTTGCCTGTGTCGTACCGACCCGCGTTAGGTCGGGTTGGACTATGGTTTGTGTTGATAATTCCTGATATAGATGCAGGAAATTTCGTGATCTACAGTGACACTTCTAAGAATGGATTAGGAGCCGTCTTGATGCAAAATGGAAAGGTAGTTGCCTATGCATCTCGACAGTTGAAGATTCACGAAAGAAATTATCCCACGCACGATTTGGAGCTCACGGTAGTAGTTTTCGCACTTAAGATTTGGAGACACTATCTGTATGGGAACAAGTGTGAAATCTACACTGATCATCAGAGCCTCAAGTACATTTTTACTTAGAAAGAGCTCAACATGAGACAATGTAGATGGCTGGAACTTGTAAAGGATTATGATTGTGAGATCCTTTACCACCCTGGAAAGGCCAACAGGGTAGCGGATGCCTTAAGCAGGAAATCTGTAGGCATGCTGATGTCTATTGGGATGTTTCCTAAGCCACTACAAAAGGAGATTTCTGAGTTCAATTTGGAACTGATAACGGGGAAATTGGCGGTTCTGTCCCTCCAGTCCAATATCTTAGAGACCATTAAGTAAAGGATTCCTCTTTGTTGAAAGCACAACTCTTTGGTGGAAGGAACAAGGAGTTTAAGGTCTCTGAAGATGGTGCTATTTATTTCAAAGGAAGGATTTGTGTTCCTGACTTTGAGTTTCTTAAGGACCAGATCTTATCTGAGGCACATAAGATGCCCGTATTCAGTACATCCAGGAGCTTCCAAGATGTATAAAGACCTCCGAGAGAGTTATTGGTGGCCCAATATGAAGAATGAGGTAGCAGAATTTGTATCGAAATGCCTAACTTGTCAGAAAGTTAAGGCTGAACATCGACATCCAGGTGGAGAACTACAGAAGATAGAGCTTCCTGAATGGAAATGGGAGCAAATTACTATGGATTTCGTAGTAGGGCTACCCAGAACTTCAAGTGGGAATGACTCGATTTGAGTTATTGTGGATAGATTAACCAAATCAGCCCACTTTATTGTAATTAAGGTCACCTTTTCAGTGGAGAAATTGGTTGAGATCTACGTATCCCAGATTGTCAGATTTCATGGAGTACCAAAATCGATCATCTCGGACCCTGATGGACGCTTCACTTCTCGATTTTGGACTAGTGTTCACAATGCTATGGGGTCGAAATTAAAGTTCAGTATGGCATTTCACCCCCAAACTGACGGTCAATCAGAATGAACCATCCAGACACTGGAAGATATGCTAAGGTCATGTGTGCTGGATTTCAAAGGAAACTGGGATCAGAAGCTGCCATTGATCGAGTTTTCATATAACAACAGTTATCATGCTTCGATTGGTATGACTCCATTTGAAGCATTATATGGAAGAAAATGTCGATCTCCTATGCACTGGCAGGAAGTGGGGCAGAAGCAGCTACAAACCACTGATTTTATCAAAAAGACCTCGGAGGATATTCAGATGATCAAGCAGAGGCTCGATATAGCTTTTAGCAGACAGAAAAGTTATGCCAATAAACATAGGAGGCCTTTGGAATTCCAAGTAGGAGATGCGGTGTTCATCAAGATTACTCCTATGAAAGGAGTAATGCGATTTAGTAAAAAGGGTAAGCTTAGTCCGAGATACACGGGACCATTTGAGATTCTCGAACGGATTGGAAAGGTAGCCTATAAGCTGGCCCTACCACCCGAATTAGCCTCGATGCATAATGTTTTCCATGTATCGATGCTAAAGAAGTATGTGCCAGACCCTTCCCATGTGCTTAGTCAAGAACCAGTAGAGGTTCAAACGGACTTGACATATGAAGAAAAGCCAGTTCAAATTCTGGGTCGGGAAGAAAAGGTCTTAAGGAACAAAACCATTCCCATGGTTAAAGTGTTGTGGCGAAACCACATGGTTGAAGAAGCAACCTGGGAATTGGAAGATGAGATGAGAAAGAACTACCCCAGTTTGTTCTAATTTTCGAGGACGAAAATTTTAAGGGGGGTAGATTGTAATAACTAGAATTTTGCAACATTACAATTTCTTGTATAGAAATTTAAATTGTACCATGACGGTATTTATGAAAGAATCTGGTTAAGGATTTTTATTGAATTTTGTGAGTTCTTATGAGTTTATAAGACTCAAAAATGATTGCTTAGTTAAGCATGTGACCTTTTAAGTAAAAAAAGGGTACAAAAATGTTATGATTTTATGTTGGTCAAAGCTTGACCAAGAAAGTCAACGAAAGTCAATGTTGACCAAGAAAGTCAAAGTTGACAAGGGAAGTCAAGGTTGACGCGATAGGTCAAAGATTGACTGGAAAAGTCAACTATGTGACGACAATGAAGTATGATGAGCGGTCTAGGAAGTATACTGTGAAAAACCATTTTTCAGATAAAATGGATCATGATATTTTTAAAACCACCATAGAATAAAATCAAGCACATTAAGTAAGTAATTAAGGGCCTAAAAGTTTTAAGCGAAAAGAGAATTTTTCGTACAGTACATTTTTAAACAGATAAATTTTAGACTGTAGTTCAAAAGATTGTACTGTGTATAAGAAAGCACAGTATTAAAAATACCTGTTTGGCATTTAAGTGGACTGTTTTCTAAGGAAAAAGCCAAACAAGGCCTTTATGGATGATATCATTTAACTTTTAAATTATGACATCATTTCTATAATTAAGGAAATTATGGAAAGAATTATGGAATGATCTAGACAATGAGGTGGCCGGCCAACTAAGAGGGCTTGGTGCAAAAATTGAAATTTTTGGAGGGTTTTTGGAGCAAATGGAAGAAGTTTTCCTCACCTATAAATAGGTGGCCATTTGAACATTTTTGTTCACAAAAATTGGAAAACATAGCCAAACTTTGCCCAATTTTCTCCTCACAAAAACCGAACTTGAGAGCAGCCAAGGAAGAGAGAAAAAGTTTGGAAACTCAAGGAAATAGTCTTAGGAGAGTTCGGGTTTCACTAGGAAGCAAGCTAGGAAGTTGGAAAAAAATTTGGAAACCACTTGGCCTTTGGTGGCCGGTTGTGAGGCAGCAGCAAAGGTAGAAGAGAAAGTGAAAGGCAAAGCTGTTGGAAGGTGGCTGATTTTGTGTTGAGTGGCCGGAGAAGTGTAGGAACCTGGAAAAATTTTGGTGCTCATTGGGAGGAGCAAGGCCGGCTGTACCAAGGAGAAAGGAAGAAAAAATTTTGGAGCCAAGCAAACCTACTCTTGGATTAAGTAAGGTAAAAATTCTCTTGAACCTTAAATCTTTCAATTCAAGTTTTAAATTGAAGATTTAAGTGTATTTCCAAGTTGGTTGTAATGAGCATAAGCTCAATTTAATTTTCAAGCCTAGATTAGATTTTAGGGTTATGTGCTTGATTAGTTAAGGGTGGTTTGATTTATGATTTTGAGCTATGGTTTGGTTATGAGTTTGATTATGTTTATGTTGGTTGATTAATAGGGTTGCATGATAGAATATTTAGTGAGTTATATGTTCCCCCAAATCTGTTTATGCTTGCTGTAAAAAGTATGTTAGGGTGCTAGAATGAATGTGCATGCCAATGGTTTGATGAAAAGCCAAAACCATGCAAACCCTAACTTTATTTGATGCAATTTTGTGTTTGACTTGCATGATTATGTTGGGGTTCATGTAAGTTAATTTGGGACGGTAGAAAAACGTTGCATGATGATCCTAGGCTCCCGCTGTGGTCGGTTGAGGTAGTGTGCGCGAATTAGGGCGAGAAATTAATAAAGGAAGGAAAACTGCCAATTCGGGTTCAAGCTGGCCAGTTTTCTGGAATGCCAATGGATTTGAAGAAAAGCCACTTAGAATTATTCAAATTTTCGAGGACGAAAATCTTTTAAGGAGGGTAGATTGTAATACCCGAAATTTTGATGACTTGAGAGTTCTGCAGGAACAATGAAATCTTAAGTCTGAATCATGATCAGAGTTGAATAATAGTATAAGTTTGAGTTCTCGATTAAACAGTTACGAGACTCAAAAATAGACTACTTAGCCAAGCATAAGGCCTTTTGAGGAAAAAAGGCATAACAAAATTTTATAATTTCCAGTTGGTCAAAGTTTGACCAAAAAAGTCAAAGGTTGACCAGAGAGGTCAAGCAGATGAAGATACTGAGAGATGATAAGCAGTATGAGAATTATACTGCGGAAAACCTTCATTACGGACAATTAAGTAAGAATAAGCTGTGAGACCACCGTAGAAAAATCAAGCACAATTTTAGAGCATTAAGGACTAAATAGTTTTAAGTCCTAAGAAAATCCGATACTCAGTCCAATTTTTACACAGATGAATTCTGGACTGTAGTCCAGTATAACAATACTGTTTTTGGTGAAAAACAGTATTGATATTATGTAAGTTGGTAAGGAAATGGACTGCAGGATTATATTATTGGATTTTTAGTATCAAGTGGATAATTATGCACGAAATGGAAACCAAGTGGCTCCGCCATAGTTAGCGACCTACAGGGACTAAATTGCTAATATTTTTTCCGTAGGGGTCAAAGTACAAATTTAAGAAAAGTTAGTAATGATGGATAAGTATGTAATTATAGAATTATGGAAATTCCTAACCAAGGTTCCAACTAGGCCAAAAATTGGTTACAAGCCTAGTTACATTGGAACAAGGAATTAAGATAGGATAAGCTTGGAAAGATTTTTCCTTATCTTCCACACATGCATGGCCGGATTTTCTAATGCTTGGTGAGCAAGCAATTGGCTTGATGAGGTCATCAAGATGATGTCGTCAAAATGATGTAAGCGAATGATGTCACGGGGGTGATGTAACTTGCCCACCAAGGATTCCTAATGGTCGGTTCTTTGTGTGCTTGGAGAACAAGTATTTGGCTTGATGATGTCATCAAGGTGATGTCATCAATGTGATGTCATCAAGATGATGTCATCAAGGTGATGTAAGCAAGTGATGTCATCAAGGTGATGTCATCAAAGTGATGTCATTAGGTGATGTAAGCAAGACTTGGTGAGCAAGAAACTTGCCCACCAAGGATTCACTATGGCCGGCCACCTATGAGGGTAGATGAGCAAATATTTTTGCTCTTAGACCCTTATATGCAATTCTAGAAACTATGATTTTCACCTATAAATAGGTGATGTTGGTTCACAAATTTGAAGTAAGTTTTGTAACCTTAGCTAAACTATGGCAAAATTTTCCCTCACCTCTCCACAAAAAGCCGAGCCATAGAAGAGATAGAGAAGAAAGAAAATGTAGAAACCAAAGAGAAAAAACCTAGGGGTGGTCGGATTTTTAGCTAGAACCACAAGAAAAAGTTGAAAAAATTTGGTACCCATTTGAAAGGCCAAGAGGCCGGCCATGGGAGAGGAAGAGAAAGAGAATAGAAAAAATGCAGAAAAGTGGGTTTAGGATAGCCGAATTTTTGTAGGAAGAATCACCAAAAAGTTTTGGTGCTAATTGGAGGGGCAAGGCCGGTTATAGGCAGCCAAGGAGAAAGGGCAGAAAAATGAACCAAACTCCTAGCCTAGCCTTGTGTTCAATCAAGGTAACCTCCTTTAATCGTAAGCTCTTCGATTGAGTTTTAAATTGGAAGTTTAAGTGTATTTCCAGTATTGGATGTAAGAGCGTAAGCTCACTATTTATGTCAATGCTCTAGTTAAGTTTTCTAGCATGTGCATGATTAGGGTGGTGGTCTCTAGTTTATATTTTGGTGCATGTTTGATGATGTACTTATGGGTTTTTGAGTTTGCCTACCATGTGTTCGTTATATGTTCCCATAGGTTTAAGATTGAATGTATGATTATGTGATTGATGGAATGGAATGTTAGAAACGATTGCATGTGTGATCTTAGGCTCCCGCTGTGGTCGGTTGAGGTAGTGTGCGCGTTTTAGGACGAGAAACGGATTTAAGAACCAAAACTGCCAGTCTCGGGTCAAGACTGGGCAACATTCTGGAAATGGTAATTTGAGACCCTTAGAGGCCGAATTTAGAGAAACTCAAAACTACAAAGTTGTAGATAATGGTTTTTCCTAGAGGGCAGCATGGACCGTTTTTTAAAATAAGGCTCCAAAGGCCTCGGTTTTTATGAAAATCCGAGCCTGACCGTGCCCAGGATTTATGCACGGCCAGGTGAGTTCAACGAAGAATAAGGGCATGTTAAATTCTGAAATGGGTTTTCCTCAAAACATAAAAGTTGTAGTATTATTTGAGATCTACAACTTTTGTGAAGAAAGTTTTATTAAATTCTGAACAAATTTTAAAGTAAAAATTGGATTCAAAAAACTGTGCAGGAAATAGAAATTCCAGCACAGGATTTTCAGAAAAATAGTACATAAGCAGGAAATTCCTGCACATGCAGAGGTTTTTCTAAAAATAATAAAGAAAAACTGTATTTTTCACCAAACCCAATGTTTTGACTGTGAGAACTGTTCCAATGATAGTTTTCAGCTCTTAACAAATTTTATAAGTCAAGCAAAGGATTTTAAACCGAATTCAGCAAATTTTACAAGATAAAGGAAAAAGAGATTTTTAAAGCTAAGGTTAAGTAGCAAGACAGTAACAGATGATAACCGGGAAGGATACCCGAGTTATTGGGCTTGACCCCCAAAGTCCAAGTTTGACTTTAGAAGGTTGACTTTGGTTGACTAAGTTTGACCAAGGTTTATCACCTCAAGGGTTACCCAACATAACCCAGTAAGGTACCAAGATTATGATAAACTAAGATTTAGGGTTATTTGTAATAACCCAATGGATTATGAATCAAGAATGTTAAGTCATGTACCCAAGGTTAGGATAGTAACCTTACCCGACCTGTATGGATGTGGGCTTAGCAATGAGGTTACTTATTGTAACCAAGTAATATATGTTGTATAGGAGGGGACATATAACTAAGGTTATGAACGCATGTTGGTTAGGTCACCAACATTTTTCGGTAATGACCATAGACCCTTACCTATGTCGTTCATTCAAGCAGGAGGTAGCCTGCAGCTGTATCCGGACGTGGAGCAGCATAACCCTGGACATAGTAGACAAGGTAAGTACAAACCTCACCTACAGTATGGAAAATAGTAATCTATTTTCAAATATATGACATGATTACATGTTATGCCAAGTTATGCTATGTCATGCTATGCTATGCCATGTTATGTTATGCCATGTTATGTTATGCCATGTGATGCCATGTTATGATACGATAAGCCATGTTAAGTCATGTTAAGCCATGATACATCAAGTTATGCCATGTCTAGTTTCATGTGCATCATGATTAATAAGATCACACGTAAAGATTCTTAGTCATGGAAATGTAACAAGACTAAGACTAAACCAAGATAAGTAAGGTGTCGTACCAACCTTCTGTTGATGCAGGAGGATCATGTATGTTACAAGTTCAAGTTTATGATTATCAACCTCTCGTTGATGCGTGAGGGTAAAGTGATTATCAACCTCTCATGTTTTCCAGAATGGTTAAGGGCCTTGCAAACCCTGACGTTCTGAGGCTTGCGCGCTTTTGGTACGTACACTAAGGGCCCACATGTTAAGCAAGATAATAAGTTCAAGTGCATAAAAGATTCATAATTGGACATAATTGGTTCATGCATAAGTTGTGCAATATTTCTTGTGTTTTGTGAGATTATGTTTGTACTTGCTGGGCGAAAGCTCATCAGTATATTCCATATTATAGGTAAATGACTGCAGCTTTATTTGGTGGGCCATGGAGACGATGCAGCAAGTGAAGGGTGGTATGGGATACCACTACGCAAGTTTTTCTGCAAACTATTTAAATTATCAAGTTGTATGTATATGTTTTAAGGAATAGGTACAATGTTACATATGTAATGTTTTGAGTTATGATTTTAAAATAAAGTTTAAAGAAAAAAAATTTATTCTGAAATTTTCTATATGGTTAAGTATTTAAGACTAAGGTTTAAGTTAAGTAAGCATGGTAACAGCCCACGTTTATATAGTCGGCCCTACGTGGACGGTCGGGGCGTTACACAAGCAGTTCCTGTAACTGCACTTGGAGTTCCCTAAGCTCGGCAGGTGCCATACGGTAGGGTGCTTTCGATATCGGTGCGGCTCCAGGTAGTAATTCGATTACAAACGAGATTTCGCGTTCTGGTGGGACTCCTGGTAATTCTTCCGGAAAGACATCCACATATTCCTTAATAATAGGAACGTCCTTCGGTGTCAACTTTACTTCTCGATCCTTGTCCACTATGTTAGCTAAATATCCTTCACAACCGTTAGCTAACATTTTCCATGCCTTCATTACTGAAATCAGTCGGGTTGCTGAGTGTTGAGTCTGTCCGTAGAAGATGAACTCTTCTTTGCCGTAGGGGTTGAACGTAACATAACATCTTCGACAGTCAATCCTGGCGTCCGATTTTCCTAAGAAATCCATCCCTAAGATCACATCGAAATCTTGAAGCTTGATTGCGATGAGATCTACAAACAATTCTCTATTACAGAGAATAACGGAAATATTTCGGATCCAAAAATTGGACCACAAAATTTCTCCAGAAGGCAAAGAGGTTTTGAAAGGCTGCTCTAACTTATCCACACCTCTTTCTAACTTCTGGACGAACTCCAGTGACACAAATGAATGCGTAGCACCAGAATCAAACAAGGCAACAGCATTATAAGTGGCAATAGAAATCTGACCTGTCACCACATGTGAAGTTCCAGCTTCAGCATCTCCCTTTGTATAAGCATATATTCGGGCTTAGGGTTCAGGAGCCTCCAATCTACCTTCAGTGATTGAGGGTCCTTCAAGCCTCGCTTGGACAGCATGTAACTGGCTGTTGGGGTTCCGGCTTGGATAAGAAGGGTTCTGGCCCTGATTGTTTAAGGTGTAGTTCCTCGCATAATGCCCTTCCTTGCCACATAGGAAACAAGCATTAGATCCCACTCTGCAGACTCCCGGGTGTTTCTTTCCACATTTGGCGCACACCAGGTACTCAGCACTGTTTCCCTCATTTCCTCTAAAGCTCTTCTTCTGAGGGAAATTCCTTTGTGGACCTGGGCCAGAGAAATTTCCTTTTCTCTTGTTCCTCCCGAAATGTTTGGAACCTTGGGCAGGGCTATTCATCGGGCTTCTCTGGGTCGCTTCAAATGCTTGCCGGGGCTGTGTTGCCTTTACCATAACTTTTTCTTCTTTCCTCGCCTTAAAAATATGAGCCCTTGCTTCCTTGTCCTGGTTAATCCAATATTCTGCTCTTATGGCTCGACTCACACAGTCGGATACTAGTGTAGGTGGGCTACTGCTAGCACTCACTTGCTTGGCGATGTTGGTGCGAAACATCTTCATCATTCACCTGACCTTTTCAATCTCGTTGGGCACCAACTCCGGGCACAACCGGGCTAACTGCTCAAATTTCTTGACTGCCTCCATTACAGTCATTGACCCTTACCTCAGACTGGAAAACTCGTCCTGCTGGGCTGCTAGGATCTCCCAATTATAAAACATATTTCGAAACTCCGTAACGAAATCCTGCCAGCTCATGGTAGTGACGTCTCGGCGCATCTGGACGGTCATCCACCAGTGCCTCGCGTCTTTCTTAAGGGCACAGGATGCACAAAGAACCTTCTCTTGTTCTGACAGTCTCATAAAATCCAAGATAACTTGGATATCAATCAACCAGTTATCAGCAGCTATCGGATCCATCGGTCCCTCAAATTCTGGCACCTTCATCTGCCTAAAGCGCTCGTAAAGCAAATCCTCCCATACCGGTGGCAGATTCGCAGGGATCCCAACGGGTGCTAATGGAACCTCAAAGTTCCGCGGAACCTCTGGTGGAACCTCTGGTGCCTGAGGTGCTACCGGGTCTACTCTCTCGAGGTGTGGGGGAACTTCATCCACCCGAGGTCTTTGGTTCGTTTGAGCCAACTGCTCTCGCAATCTATCTGTTTCACGTTGCTGTTCAAGCAACTGC
Organism: Ficus hispida; assembly: GCA_025413025.1. Taxonomy (NCBI): domain Eukaryota; kingdom Viridiplantae; phylum Streptophyta; class Magnoliopsida; order Rosales; family Moraceae; genus Ficus; species Ficus hispida. Next base: position 1,749,287 of record CM046372.1, on the reverse strand, counting down.
CATTGTAAATTCCCTACAACAGTCGCGAGATCAGGCTCATGAAGGTTTGTGGGTACCGTTCTACACGTGCGCACCATTTCTAATTCCTATAAAATCACAAGAAAAGATATTACCATACTATCAATATCCTTTCTTTCATGCAGATGATATCATATTGTACCACAATACTTTGTGCCATAGTAATCATACCTGATTATAGACATATTATCGTATCGTATTTCATGCATAACATCTTATTCATACATATCATATTACATAACATAACATAACATTATTTCCATGCTCATATTGTAACATGACACTTCATTCTTGAATTGTCTTTTTGTATTCGTACAAAATGTACATCATATTTACAATACCGTAAATACATATCTTATACATACTGTACATACATGGTCAAAAATTTGGATGGAAGTGTATACCACTTTACCATCATACACATGTACAAGCCTATCATCAAAAAGAATAAGCTAGTACCCATCAGTCTAGCATCAAAAAGTATATATACATACAATCAACCTAGTCTATAATCTCTATAGTGACTACCGAGGAGGCGTCGGAGTCTGACTCTCCCTCTCCGTCAGCCAACGGAATCTCCTCCGGATCATCATCTAAATCCTCCTCATACTCTAGCCAGCCTGCGTCCTCGGGCTCGGGCTCGGGCTCTAAATAATCCTCATCGTCACTAGAAATATCAATAATCGGGGGGTCCTCCGGATGATCCTCTGGAGCAGCGATGGGATCATCGGGGACGAAGTCGTCAGCCGCCATGTCGTCCTCAACGTCCTGAGGTGGCACCTCCTGTATCGGGACCGCTGGAATCGGGTCCTCCGGGAAAACTGGGCCCGCCTTAAAAACCGGCTCTCCTATCCCCACATCATCCACAGGCGCCTGATGGCCCACTGCCATATCCGGGGCGTGCATAGCATGAATGATAGCCTCGGCCCCCTAAAATGTCGTCTCTCATATGCCCGACCGACATGCCAGGTGCAGGCATAGGAACGTACTGACGGATCTGAATCGGCAATCCGTTCCTAAGAATCACTAATACCTGAAGCTCGGGACTATGTAGCTCCTGAGGAATAAAAGGCATCATCGACTCCTGAAAACGTCGACAGTAATGGCTAATAGTCTCCTGAGGGTGTGCGTGCCAGTCCGCTACATAGCTAAGGTAGCGGGTATAGTGCATATCCTGATAGATCTCAGGATCACGTAGTAGGTCGCCCGCTCCCTCTCCCAGCAACGGTCCGTACCTAGCACTCACTGTCGCACGAAAATGAGCCCACGTGCGACTAGGTAGCTGTCGCTCGCCTATAGTGATCTACCATATCTGGGCATCCACGGCGAAACACCGGCTAGCTAAAGAGACCTGTAACCGGGCCTCTATGTGACAGATATAGAAGATCAACTCCATATCATACAACCATGCTGCCATAGGTACTGTACGTCTCGTACCGTCGAACATAAGCGGATATGACCCAAAAAATGACCTCGTCGCCTCTCGGTCCACGTCGACTAGAGCTGGGTCCATGTCGTCGAGTCTACCATAACATAGGCGCATAATAATTATTTACTATTAAAAAAATAAAACTTAACTTACAATGATGGTGGCGATGGCAGGCAGAATGTGAAGTGGGATAGCAAGGAACCTGGCTCTGATACAACTCTGTAACGACCCACTTAGCACATGCCATTAACATACATACATATTGTAATAACTAGAATTTTTCGAAGTCACAATTTCTCGTATAGATATTTGAATTGTGCCATGAAGGTATTTATGAAAAAGCCCAGTTTAGGGTTTTCATTAAAATTGTGAGTCCTTATATTTTTATAAGACTCAAAAATGATTGCTTAGCCAAGCATGTGATCTTTTGAGTAAAAAGGTATAAAATGTAATGACCAGCTTGTTTACAAATTTTGACTTCTGTTATGAACAATCAAAGTTTGTAATTAAGAAATATTTATGTGTTATGTTTTAGCAGTAAAATTATTGAATTCTTGATTATAAGATTCGATAATTTACTTATGAAAGACCTTTTTGTAGTAAAAGGCAAATCTATGATTTATGATTCTCTTTTAGTAGTTTCTAAAATTAAGAGAACCCTAGACGCAGTTCAGATAAATTCTGGATAATGGTCCAGTGCAAGTATACTGTTATCAGTTGAAAACAGTATCTGAATATGTATGCCAGTATGGAAATGAATTGCGTTTAGGAGTTAAGCCAAGTAAGGTCTCAATAGGTGACACCTTGTCCTAAAAAGAATGACAAATGTCACTTTGAGAACAGGTCACCCTTTAAGGACTAAAATGTAAATGTTTTGTCTTTTGGGGCCAATATGTAATTTTAAGAAAAGTGAATGGTTATGGATTTTAAGAAAGTTAAGATAGTGTTAAGTGATTGATTAAGCAAGAATTGGAGGCCAAATGCTATCACCATAGTCGGCCACCTCACGAGGACTAAAGTGCAAATGTTTTTGCCTTTAGGGGCCCAAGTGCAAATTTTGGGAAAATTGTGGGTCGATAGATAAATTTGTAAATTTATGGAACTATGGCTTTTTCCTAGTTAGATTTCCTAGTTATGATGACTTGTTTTAAAAAATAATATCAGGTTAACCTAGTTGGAAACCAAGGAATCAAGTTAAGTTTGATTGGTTCAAAAATTGACCAATCATTTGCTTACATTTGTATATAATGGGACCGGTCACTTCAAGGGTTATTGAGCAAATATTTTGCTCTTAAGAACTAATAGGCAAGGTATGAAAAATTTGAAGTTCATTAGAGATTGACACTTCACAATTTTAGCTTTGCTTAATAAGCTTGGTAGCTTTGCCTACTAAGCTATGTTGCAAACCCTACACCTAGCATCGTATGGCCGGCCACCTCTTGTAAGTCACAAGGAAATTTTGTGTTTTTAAGGGCTGAAAAAGCAAATAGGGAATTAGGTGTTTCTTTGTTAGTTTGACACCTAAAAACCTAGCTTTGCTTAATAAGCATTTTAGCCTTGCTTACTTAGCTATGTGTGATGCATTATCAAGCAAAAATGTGCATACTTGGCACCACATAAGAACCGGCCATAACAAGGATTTGACACATTATGTTCTAAGTTTGATGAGTAAGCAAATTAGCTTTGCTTACTTGGCTAGCTAGACCAAGCAAAATTTGCCACATATGGCCGGCCACCATAAGGAAGTGACACATCAAGTTTCTAGCTTTGATGAGCAATCTCTCTTAGCCTCGATGAGTCATCCTTTTAGCTTGCTTCTTTGGCCAGCCAAGGCCTTGCTAAATCAGCACAAAAAACCGGCCATTTGGAGAATGACACACTATGGCTTAGCTTAGGTGAATTAACCAATCTAGCTTTGCCTCCTTAACTAGCTAAGATTTTGACACATCATCACCTAATGGCCAGCCATCTTGAGAACATGCCACATAACCTAGTAGCTTTGGTGAGTAAGTCACCTTAGCTGTGCTTACTCAACTTCTAGGGTCAATTATGGCCGGCCAACACACAAGGTGTTGTGAGCAAAAGGAAAATTTTTGGAGGACTAATTGGCAAAGTAGGAACAAGTCTTCACCTATAAATAGGTGAAGGCAAATTCTGTAAACTTCCTTTAGTTAACCTTGCAGCCAACCATTACCTCTTTGTTCCCTTAAGAGCCGAAGCCAAATAAGAGAGAAAGGTGAAAGACAGATTCAGTTTTGTTCGGTCTTGGTTGGACTAGTGAAAAAGAAAACCTCCAAAACCTAAGCTGGAATTTGTTTTGTGAAGCTTGAGGTAAATCCTTTAACCTCTAGTTTTCATTCACGTTTTTGCTAAAAGGATTAAGGGTGTGATGTTTTGTATAAGTATGAGTTTATGATAAGCAGATTCAAGTACCATATTTTATATGTAGTTTATAGCATTCGGTTCGATATGCTAGTTTCGAATTAAGGATTTTATGCAAGTTTAAGATTTTTGTTTTAAAAAAAAGTTATATGAGTAAGAACTGGAAGTATGAGTATGAAATGGTTAGGTAACGCCTGCATGCTTGTAATAGGCTCACAGGGTATCCGTTTGAGGTAGTGTGCACGTTAGATTACCTAAAAACCAAACCGAATGAAAACTGCCAGTTTCGGAGTAAACTGGACAGTATTTTGGAAAGTGAATTTTGAGGCCCTTAGAGGCCGAATCTTGAAAAGATCAAAACTACAAAGTTGTCGAGGAGGGAAAATCCTAGGGGCCAATGCAGACTGTTTTTGAAAATAAGGCCTCTAAGACCTTCGTTTTTATAAAAACCCGAGACCAAAATTAGAGTTAATGAAAATGGTCGAAGAATTTTCAAAGGCAGAAACAAGTATGTTAGGGTCAGATTTGGATTTTAAGTTTAAAATAGAAGTTGTAGGAACCTTCAAGGTCTAGAACTTTCATGAAGGAAATATTTTCAAATTCGAAACAGATTTGTTATAAAAGGATCAAATTTAAAGACAGATTTCAAATACAGTTTGTTTTTAGAATTTTAGGATTTTAAAAGATAGTAAGATTTTAGAGGTTATGTTATGTTTTTGATATCCTTGTACTAGGATAAGTTAATAACTAGGATATGTATGACACTATGATAGGATGATTCTTATCCTATGATTTTTCTATAAATACAGGAAAACAACTCGGTTATGAGAAGTACTAAATTTGAGATTTAGTATCTGGTAAGTACAACTCCATCTACAGCATAGGCTTTCTGTTGTATACTTACCCAAGTATGATGAATGATTGCTATTAGTATGTGATGTAAATGTATGCTAGAATTGTTTGATGCTGGGTTATGATTAATTATGATAATATCAAGCTTATGATTATTTATGGTGATATCAAGCTTATGATTATGAGATTAACGCATGATGTTAAGATATGAGTATGATTTAAGTCTAGTGACATCACGAAGCATGTTCACTAACAAGATCAAGTATGAGTTCACGAAAAGCAAGTATGATGGCAAGCGAGCTTGCCGTGTCGTACCGACCCGCGTTAGGTCGGGTTAGACTGTGGTTTGAGTTGGAAATGGACTGGCCGCCCCAACCAAATCATAGTTGCGCGCCCGGTACGTACACTTATGTTATGGGGCCCATAAGCAAGATAAGTTAAGAATGAATAAGGTGGCATAATAAGAGCATAATCGGTTCATGCATATATTATGCAATGTTATGTAATGTTATGATGAATTAAGTATGATATGTATGTTGTGCTATGAGAAATTATGTTATGTTATAAGATTATGATTGTAATGACTAGAATTTCCCAACGTCATAATGTTTTGTATAGATATTGGAATTATGCCCTGAAGGTATTTATGAAAAGCCCAGCTTGGGGTTTTTATTAGATATTGCGAGTTCTTATGTTTTTATAAGACTTCAAAAAATTATTGCTTTGTAAAGCAAGTGATCTTTTGAGTAAAACGGTATAAAACGTAATGACCAGCTTGTTTACAAATTTTGATTTCTGTTATGAACAATCAAAGTTTGTAATTAAGAAATGTTTATGTGTTATGTTTCATCAGTAAAATTATTAAATTCTTGATTAAAAGATTTGATAATTTACTTATGAAAGACCTTTTTGTAGTAAAAGGCAAATCTATGATTTATGATTCTCTGTTAGTAATTTCTAATTTTAAGAGAACCCTACACGCAGTTCAGACAAAATCTGGATAATGGACCAGTGCAAGTATATTGTTTTTAGTCGAAAACAGTATCTGAATATGTATGCTAGTATGAAAATGAACTGTGTTTAGGAGATAAGCCAAGTGAGGTCTTAAAAAGAATGACAAATCTCACTTTGAGAACCGGCCACCCTATAGGGACTAAAGTGCAAATATTTTTGCCTTTAGGGGCCAAAGTGTAATTTTGTGAAAATTGTGGTTTGATAGATAAATTTATAAATTTATGGAACTATGGATTCTTCTAGTTAGATTTTCTAGTTCAATTTAGCTTATGATGATTTTTAAATTTGGTTAACCTAGTTGGAAACCAAGGAATCAAGTTAGGTTTGGATTGGTTCAAAATTGGCCAATCATTTGCCTACACTTGTACTTAAGGGAACCGGCCACATCAAGGGTTAATGAGCTGATATTTTGCTCTTAAGGACCAATAGGCAAGGTATGAAAAATTTGAAGTTCATTAGAATTTGATACCTCATAATTTTAGCCTTGCCTAGTAAGCAAAATAGTTTTGCATACTAAGCTATGTTGCATTTTGCAACTTTCACACCTAGCAAGTAATGGCCGGCCACCTTATGAAGAATTGCAAGAAAATTTTATGATTTTAAGGGCTGATTAGTAGATAGGGAATTAGGTGTTTCTTTATGAGTTTGACACCTAAAAACCTACCCTTGCTTAGTAAGCATTTTAGCCATGCTTACTTGGCTAATTGTGATGTATCATTAAGCAAAAATTTGTCCTTATGGCACACTAAGGAACCGGCCACCACCTTGGCTAGACACATCATGAAACTAGCCTTGGTAAGCACGCACTCTAGCCTTGCTCATTTGGCTAGCAAAGGCAAGCACACCAAGCCACCTAAGGCCGGCCACCATAAGGTTTAGACACCTAATGGCCTAGCCTTGGTGAATCACCCTTTTAGCTTGCTTATTTGTGTAACGACCCGCCTAGCACAGGCCGTTACCATACATACATACATACATACGTACTTATTTAATAGGCGTAACGTAAGCAGCGGAAATTTTTTTTTTTTTTTTTTTTTTTTTTACAGTGCGGATACTTGCAAAATATAGCGATGTTTGCATACAACATAATTTACATAATAAGATCAAAACGCGAAGCGGTTAAAATCCCCACATTTCACAGCTTGCTCTACCCCGCTCGCCACCTTGCACCATCAGTTGCTGGTAGGTTGCTTACCTACAGCATAGACGTAAGTCACGTGAGCTTTCGCTCAGCAAGTACAACATATATATCCGTAACAATTAAACATAACCCATCATACATAACTTCTCATAGCATACATAACATACTTAAACTTATCATAACATACATATCATGTTATAACATCGCATAATATATGCATGAACCAATTATGCTCATATTATGCCATCGTATTCATTCTTAACTTATCTTACTTATGGGCCCCTTATCATGAGTGTACGTACCGGGCGCGCTCTATGGACTTACTCTTGCCATAGCTCAACCCGACCTGACGCGGGTCGGTACGACACAGGCAAGCTTGCTTGCCATCATACTTACTTTACATGAACTCATAATTATTCTTATTAGTGAACATGCTTCATGATGTCACTATACATAAATCATGCTTTAATTTCATAATCATGAACTGAACATACTTATCATAAACATAACATCATATCATAAACACTATTCATACTTGGGTAAGTATCAACAAGAGCCTATGCTGTAGGCGGAGTTGTACTTACCTTGAGTGCTATGTCCCGAGACTTGTTGATCCACTGCAGGATACCTCAGCAGGCTATTTCCTGCTATATCAGAGGACATAGAGTAAGAATTTAGTTCTTACAGAATGTTGGTAATCAAACCAACATTCATACCTAGTCATAGTTATATGTTTCCCCCTTTTCTTAAACAAACCCGGATACTTCCTCTGTATCGCGGATACCCCTAAGGTTTAGGGTTTACTACACTTAACGTGTACTTGATTGGTCACACAGGGTAACCTTGGCTAAACAGCCTTTCTAAGTAGCGTTGGACTACTATTCTTAAATCTTGGGCCTACGCCTTCTAAAATACAACTCAAAGGATTATTTCAGATAATCCGAGTTTTTAGTCCCAACTAGTCATTTTCACTATTATATTGGGTTACGTTGGATAACCCTTGGGCTTAGGGCCCAAACCAATAACGCGGTACCTTTCCCGGTTATGGTTCATTTAACTTGATTTAAACTCTTTCTTTATTTCGGAAAAACTTAGAGTTTTAAGATCATTTTCTTAAAAACTCAGAATCTGATGAGTGGGTCTTTGTAAAAATCATTCAAAACATAAACTGCCTTTGGAACAGTTTCTCACTGAGAATTAGTCAGTGGATGTGCAGAAATGTCCTTTTCCTGCACTGTTTTAGACATCCCTGTGCAGGAATTTCTTGTTCACTGCACAGTTTTGAAATCCAATTTTCTATTTAAAAATCAAAGCCGAATTTGAAAAAGTTTTCTTCATGAAAGTTTTAAAGCATTCAAAATCCTAAAACTTTCATTTTCAACTCGAGACCCAAATCGGTCTCTAACCCGTTCATTTTCCCTGTTAAACTCACCTGGCCGTGCTTAGGGTTTGGGCATGGTCAGGCTCGGTTTTCTTAAAAACGAAGGCCATTGGAGCCTTATTTTCGAAAACTGTAAGCGTTGCCCACTAGCAAAAACCCTTATCTACAACTTTTGTGTTTTACGTTTTTCCAAAATCAGCCTCTAAGGGCCTCAAATTTCGGTTTCCAGAAAACTGGGCAGATCTAACCCGAATTGGCAGTTTTTGGTATTTTCTTGGTTTCTCGTCCTAATTCATGCACACTACCTCAACCGAACTCAGCGGGAGCCTAGAATCAACATACAACGCGTTTCTAACGTCCCATTTTAACTCACATGAAGCTCAAACCCGTCCATGGAAGTCAAACAATCAAACTAAATTTTTAAGGTTTCGGTTTGGCTAGTTTTCTTGATTTCTACTCACATAGCATACACATTTCCATCTAACACCCTAACATGCCATTTAAATATTGTTGGGCAGATTTGGGGAAACATACAACCCTTAATTAATCTAGCATACAATCATACTCATAAGCACATATAATTGCACAATTAAGCACTAAACAAAACATAGCTTAATATGCTAAATCAACCACCCCTAACTAATCAAGCACACACACACTAAAAAAAATCTGACCTAAGGGCAGAAATTAAAGGGAGCTTATGCTCATTACAATTTAGCTTGTAATACATTTAAATCTCTAATTTAGAACTTAAATTGAGAGATTTAAGGGCCAAGAAAATTTTTACCTTATTTGTTCCAATATGGGTTTGGTTTGACTCAATTTCTCTCTTCCTTTCCCCTTGGTGCAGCCGGCCCTATGCTCCTCCAATGAGCTTGAAATTTTGCAGCCACCTAGGGATTGGTCCTACCAATGTTCCGGCCACTTTTCACACAAAACAGCCACCTCCCCACTTGGTTTCCCCTTCACTTTTCCTTCCACCCTGCTGCTGCCACACAGCCGGCTACTATGGCCAATTTTGGTCTCCAAATTTTCTCCAACTTCTTGGCTTGCTTCCTAGTGAATACCTAACACTCCTAAGACCAATTCCTTGATTTCCCAAGCTTTTTCTTTCTCTTTGGCAGCTCCCTCAAGTTCGGATTTTGGGCTGGAAATTTGACCAAAGTTTAGCTAGTTTTTCTAATTTTTGTGAATAGGATGCACTCCTATTTATAGGCAATTTTGAACTTTTTAAAATTGCAAAATAGTCCTTCAAAGTTCACCATTTAGCACTTAAGGGGGATGAGGTGGCCGGCCATCAATTCTAGAACCAACTAAAATTCTTTCCAAATTTTCCTTAAATCCTTAAATGATGTCATAAATCAAAAGGTATGTGACATCACCATTAAGGCCTCATTTGGCCTAATTCTTCATTAGACAGTATAACTCAATACTAAACAGATATAGTTGATACTGTGGTCTTTGATTCACAGTACCGGCTATTAAAATGCAGTCCAAAATTTATCTGTCTAATAATGGACTATACGAAAATTTCTCTTTTCGTTTCTAGCCTTTTGGCCTTTAATCTCTTATTTAGTGTGCTTGATTTTTCTATGGTGGTTTTGAATCTAACTTAAACCATTTTATCTGAAAAATTTGGTTTTCCGCAGTATACTTCCTATACTGCTAACTATTTTTCGATATCGTCAAAGAATTGATCTTTCTAGCCAATATTTGACTTTCTTAGGTCAATGTTGCCTATTCTGACAACGTGGACTCTCTTGGTTTACTTTGACGGTTTCTGGTCAAACTTTGACTCTCGGGTCAAACTTTGACTTTTGTAAAAATCATAGCGTTTTCATACCTTTTTCCTCAAAAGGTCGTATGCTCAACTAAGCAATCATTTTTTAGTCTTATAAAAGCATAAGAACTCACAATTCTGAATAAAAACCCTAAACCGGGCTTTTGCATAATTACCTTCACGGTACAATTCAAATTTCTATACAAGAAATTGTAACGTTGTAAATTTTAGTTATTACAATCTACCCCCCTTAAAAATTTTCGTCCCCGAAAATTAAAACAAATAAGGGTAGTTCTTTCTCATCTCATCTTCCAACTCCCAGGTTGCTTCTTCGACCATGTGGTTTCGCCACAATATTTTAACCATGGGAATGGTTTTGTTCCTTAAGACCTTCTCTTCCCGATCCAGAATTCGAACTGGCTTTTCTTCATAGGTTAAGTCCGTATGAACCTCCACTGGTTCCTGACTAAGTACACGGGAAGGGTCTGACACATACTTCTTGAGCATCGACACATGGAAAACATTATGGATCGAAGCTAACTCAGGCGGTAGGGCAAGCTTATAAGCAACTTTTCCAATCCGTTCGAGAATATCAAATGGTCCCGTATACCTCGGACTAAGCTTTCCCTTTTTACCAAATCGCATCACTCCTTTCATAGGAGTAATCTTGATGAACACCGCATCTCCCACTTGGAATTCCAAGGGCCTCCTACGTTTATCGGCATAACTTTTCTGTCTGCTAAAAGCTATGTCGAGCCTCTGCTTGATCATCTGAATATCCTCAGAGGTCTTCTTCATGAAGTCTGTGGTTTGCAGCTGCTTCTGCCCCACTTCCTGCCAGTGGATAGGCGATCGGCATTTTCTTCCATACAATGCTTCGAATGGAGCCATACCTATCGAAGCATGATAACTGTTGTTGTAGGAGAATTCGATCAATGGCAGCTTCTGATCCCAGTTTCCTTTGAAATCCAGCACACATGATCTGAGCATATCTTCCAGTGTCTGGATGGTCCGTTCCGATTGACCGTCAGTTTGGGGGTGAAATCCGTACTGAACTTCAACTTCGACCCCATAGCAGTGTGAACACTAGTCCAAAATCGAGAAGTGAAACGTCCATCACGGTCTGAGATGATCGATTTTGGTACTCCATGTAATCTGACTATCTGGGATACGTAAATCTCAGCCAATTTCTCCACTGAAAAGGTGACCTTAATCGCAATAAAGTGGGCTGATTTGGTTAATCTATCCACAATAACCCAAATCGAGTCATTCCCACTTGAAGTTCTGGGTAGCCCTACTACGAAATCCATCGTAATTTGCTCCCATTTCCATTCAGGAAGCTCTATCTTCTGCAGTTCTCCACCTGGATGTCGATGTTCAGCCTTAACTTTCTGACAAGTTAGGCATTTCGATACATATTTTGCTACCTCATTCCTCATATTGGGCCACCAATAACTCAGTCGGAGGTCTTTATACATTTTGGAAGCTCCTGGATGTACTGAATACGGCGTCTTGTGTGCTTCTGACAAGATCTGGTCCTTAAGAAATTCAAAGTTAGGAACACAAATCCTTCCTTTGAAATAAATAGCACCATCTTCAGAGACCTTAAACTCCTTGTTCTTTCCACCAAAGAGTTGTGCTTTCAGCAAAGAAGAATCTTTCCTTTGATGTGACTTGATAGTCTCTAGAAGATTGGACTGGAGGGACAGAACAGATAATTTCCCCGTTATCAATTCCAAGTTGAACTCTGAAATCTCCTTTTGTAGTGGTCTAGGAAACATTCCAATAGACATCAGCATGCCTACGGACTTCCTACTTAAGGCATCTGCTACCTTGTTCGCCTTTCCAGGATGGTAAAGGATCTCACAATCATAATCCTTTACAAGTTCCAGCCATCTACGTTGCCTCATGTTGAGCTCTTTCTGAGTAAAAATATACTTGAGGCTTTGGTGATCGGTGTAGATTTCACACTTGTTCCCGTACAAGTAGTGTCTCCAGATCTTAAGTGCGAAAACTACTGCCGCGAGCTCCAAGTCATGCGTGGGATAATTCCTTTCGTGAATCTTCAGCTGTCGGGATGCGTAGGCAACTACCTACCCACTCTGCATCAGGACGGCTCCTAATCCATTTTTAGAAGCGTCACTATAGATCACGAAATTTCCTGCATCAACATCAGGAATTATCAACACCGGCGCACTTGTCAATCTCCTTTTTAGCTCTTGAAAATTCTCCTCACATTTCTGAGTCCATTCAAATTTCTTTTCTTTACGGGTAAGAGCGGTGAGGGGTGTAGCGATCTTAGAAAATCCCTCGACGAACCGTCGGTAGTAACCAGCTAATCCAAGGAAACTCCTTATTTCCGTAACATTTTTGGGTGCTGGCCACGCACTAACCGCCTCGATCTTAGCAGGGTCTACTGAAATTCCTTCCTTTGTCACCACATGACCCAAAAAGTGAACTTTTTCCAGCCAAAATTCACATTTTGTAAATTTGGCATACAGCTGGTTTCGTCTAAGCGTTTCCATCACCAATCTAAGGTGACGCTCATGTTTTTCTTTGGACCTTGAGTAAATCAAAATGTCGTCAATAAAAACAATGACGAACTTATCCAGGTACTCTTTGAATACTCGGTTCATGAGGTCCATGAATGCGGCTTGGGCATTGGTTAGCCCAAATGGCATAACCAAAAACTCATAGTGCCCGTAACGTGTTCGAAAAGCTGTCTTGGAGATATCCGACTCCTTGATCCTGAGCTGATGATAGCCTGATCGTAGATCAACCTTCGAGAATACTACCGCTCCCCTAAGTTGATCGAAAAGATCGTCAATCCTCGGAAGGGGATACTTGTTCTTGATCGTAATCTTGTTAAGCTCACGGTAGTCTATACACATTCGTAGTGATCCATCCTTTTTCTTTACGAACAACACTGGTGCTCCCCATGGAGAGTAGCTTTGTCGGATGAATCCCTTGTCCAGCAATTCTTGTAACTGCACTTGCAGTTCCCTAAGCTCGGCAGGTGCCATACGATAAGGCGCTTTCGATATCGGTGCAGCTCCAGGCAGCAATTCGATTTCGAACGAAATCTCACGTTCCGGCGGAAGTCCTGGTAAGTCTTTCGGAAATATATCCATATATTCCTTTATAATGGGAACATCTTCCGGTGCCAATTCCACTTCACAATCTTTATCCACCATGTTAGCTGTAACGCCCCGCCTAGCACAGGCCGTTACCATACATACATGCATACATTCTTACTTATTTAACGTAAACAGCGGAAATTTTTTTTTTTTTTTATATACGTAACGCGTACGAGCGATTAGCCATATATATATATACGGCGCGGTTAAACGGAATACGTAATAATATAACGATGTTTGAAATACAAAACTATATACATAAAAAGAACAAAACGCGTAGCGGCTATTAATCCCACATTTCACAGTTCGTCTTGCCACGCTCGCCATCTTGTATCAACAACTGCCCATAGGTTGCTTACCTACAGCATAGACGTAAGACGTGAGCTTTCGCTCAGCAAGTACAACATAATTATCCGTGACAATACAACTCAAAACATAATTCATCGTAACCTTACATAGTATCTCATATCATAACATTTCCTACTTATCTCATCGTATTGTAACATCTCAGACATAACATATCATAATCTTACATAGTTTCTCATATCATAGCATTTCATACTTAACTCATCATATCGTAACATTTCATACATAACATATCATAGCATTGCATAATAAATGCATGAACCGATTATGCTCGTATTATGCCATTTTATGCAGTCTTAACTTATCTTGTTTATGGGCACCATAACATAAGTGTACGTACCGGGCGCGCTCTATGGGCTTACTCTTGCCATAGCTCAACCCGACCTGACGCGGGTCGGTACGACACGGCAAGCTCGCCTGCCATCATAATTGCTTTTCGTGATCTCATAATTGATCTTGTTAGTGAACATGCTTCGTGATGTCACTAAACTTAAATCATACTCATATCTTAACATCATGCCTTATCTTATAATCATAAACTTGATATCACCATAATAATCATAAGCTTGATATCACCATAATAATCATAAGCTTGATATCATCATAATACTCATAAGCCAGCATCAAACATTCCTAACATACATTTATATCGCATACTAATAGCGATCATTCATTATACTTGGGTAAGTATACAACGGAAAGTCTATGCTGTAGACGGAGTTGTACTTACCAGATACTAAATCTCAAGTTTAGCGCTTTTCCTAACCGAGTGGTTTTCCTGTTTTCCCAGAAAAATCATAGGATGAGAATCATCCTATCATAATATCATACAACCCTAGTTATCAACTTATCTTAGCATAAGGATATCAACAACATAGTATAAACATTAAAATCTTACTATCCTTTTAAAACACTAAAATTCTTGAAAACAAATTATATTTGAAGTCAGTCTTTTATTTGATCCTTTTCTAACAAATTTGTTCCGAATTTGAAAATATTTCCTTCATGAAAGTTGTAGACCTTGAAGATTCCTACAACTTCTGTTTTAAACTTAAAATCCAAATCTGACCCTAAAATACTTGTTTCTGCCTTTGAAAATTCTTCGACCATTTTTCTTAATCTTGAAACAGGTCTCGGGTTTTTGTAAAAACGAAGGTCTTAGAGGCCTTATTTTCAAAAACAGTCTGCACTGACCCCTAGGATTTTCCCTTCTCTACAACTTTGTAGTTTTGAACTTTTCAAGATTCGGCCTCTAAAGGCCTCAAAATTCGCTTTCAAAAATACTGTCCGAATCTACCCGAAACTGGCAGTTTTTGTTCGGTTTGGTTTTAGGTAATCTAACGTGCACACTACCTCAAACGGACACCCCGTGAGCCTATATCAAGCATGCAGGCGTTACCTAATCATTCCATACTCATACAATCAGATCTCACTCATATAATTTTTGTAAAACAAAAATCTTAAACTTGCATAACATTCTATTTCGAACTAGCATATCGAAACCGAAAACTATCAACTACACATAAGGCATAGTGCTTGAATTTGCTTTTCATAAACTCATGCTTATACATAACATCACACTCACAATCTTCTTATAAAAAACGTGAATGAACACTAGAGGTTAAAAAGATTTACCTCAAGCTTCACAAGATAATTTCTAGCTTAAGGTTTTGGAGATTTTCTTTTTTCACTCGACCAACACCAACCGAATATGTTTTTAGCTTGCTCTCACTTTTTTTTGTTCGGCTCTTAAGGAAAAGGAAGACTAGAGAATGAGCTGAAATCTAAGGTTTATTGTCCAAAGAAGGATATGGTCGTACCACCTCCTATATATATATGAGAGGAAAAGAATTTCACTTAGACTTTTCTTCCTTTCCAATATTGCTTATAGCTCCCTTGGACAGCATATTTGCTGCCAAGTCCATTGAGGTGGCCGGTTGTGAAGGGTCTAAATGGCCACATAACCTAAGCTAATTGATGACTCACCAATGCTAGACACATGAAGTGTCTCATTCTTGTAATGGTCGGCCAAGAGGTGTCAACACATGTTTAATTACAAGCTTAGCAAGCAAAGCTATAAGCTTGCTTATTCAAGCTATGTATAACACTTGTCTTGTTCTCAAAATTTTTGAGAAACAATTATCTCCTAAGCTGCAGATAATTGTCAAGAGTAATTTACTCCATGGACTCAAGTGGTGGCCGGCCATGATGAGTCAAAATGGAACAAATAGTTAGACTAACTAAGTTCACAAATCTAGTTACTTCCTTGGTTTTAACATAACTATGGTAACTAAATTTTGTAACTAATCCTTGGCTTAGTTGAATTTGAATGCTTAGTAAGAAAAATATATCATAATTTTTCTTGCAATTCATCATAAGGTGGCCGGCCATACATTGCTAAATGTGAAGATTGCAAGATGCAATCTAGCTTAGTAAGCAAAACTACCTTGCTTAATAGGCAAAGCTAAAATTGTGAAGTGTCAATTTCAAATGAACTTCATATTTTTTTTTTTTCTTTTTTTCATACTTTGCCTATTGGTTCTTAAGAGCAAAATATTTGCTCATTAACCCTTACAATGACCGGTCCCATTGTGCACAAAAATAAGCAAATGATTGGTCAATTTTTGAACCAATCAAACTTAACCTAATTCCTTGGTTTCCAACTAGGTTAACCAAATCTTAAAAATCATCATAAGCTAATTTGAACTAGGAAATCTAACTAGAAAAATCCATAGTTTCATAAATTTACAAATCTATCTATCGAACCATAATTTTCTCAAAATTGCACTTTGGCCCCTAAAGACAAAAATATTTGCACTTTAGTCCTTAAAGGGTGACCAATTCTCAAAGTGAGATTTGTCATTCTTTTTAAGTCCTTACTTGGCTTATCTCCTAAACACAGTTCATTTCCAACTGGCATACATATTCAGATACTGTTTTCGACGGATAACAGTATACTAACATTGGACCAAAATCCAGAATTTATCTGAACTGCGTCTAGGGTTCTCTTATTATTAGAAACTACTAACAGAGAATCATATATCATAAATTTTCCTTTCACTACCAAAAAGGTCTTTCATAAATAACTTATCGAATCCTTTAATCAAGAATTCAATAATTTAACTGATAAAACGTAACACATAAACATTTCTTAATTACAAACTTTGATTGTTCACAACAGACATCAAAATTTGTAAACAAGCTGGTCATTACATTTTATACCTTTTTACTCAAAAGATCATATGCTTGGCTAAGCAATAATTTTTGAGTCTTATAAACATATAAGAACTCTCAAATTTTAATAAAAACCCCGAACTGGGCTTTTTTCATAAATACCATCATGGTACAATTCAAATATCTATACGAGAAATTGTAACTTGAAAAATTCTAGTTATTACATTAGCTAAATATCCTTGGCAGCCATTAGCTAACATTTTCCAAGCCTTCATCGCTGAAACAAGTTTAGTTGCTGAATTCCGAGATTGTCCGTAGAAATTGAACTCCTCCTTTCCGTATGGATTGAATGTTACACAGCGCTTTCGGCAGTCGATCCTGGCGTCGTATTTGCCTAAGAAATCCATTCCTAAGATCACATCAAAATCCTGTAACTTGATCACGATGAGATCTACAAGCAATTCTCGGCCACAGATAGTCACGGAAGCATTTCGTATCCAAGAATTGGACCACAAAATCTCTCCGGACGGCAAAGAGGTTTTGAAGGGTTGATCTAAACTACTCACACCTCTTCCTAACTTCTGGGCGAACTCCAGGGATACAAATGAGTGAGTAGCTCCAGAATCAAACAAGGCGATAGCATCATAAGTGGCGATAGAGATCTGACCTGTCACCACATGTGAAGTCCCAGCTTCAGAATCACCCCTGGTGTAAGCATATATCCTGGCTTGAGGTTCTGGAGCCTCTAATCTGCCTTGGGTGATTGAGGGTCCCTCAAGCCTAGCTTGGACAGCATGCAACTGACTGTTCGTATTCCGGCTCGGGTATGGAGGATTCTGGCCTTGGTTGTTTAGATGGCAATTCTTTGCATAATGCCCCTCCTTGCCACACAAATAGCAGGCATTCGACCCCATTCTACAGATTCCCGGATGTTTTCTCCCACACTTGGCGCATGCCGGGTAGTCAGTGTTATTACCCTCATTCCCTCTATTATTCCTCTTCTGAGGGTAATTCTTTTGTTGTCCCTGACCCGAGAAATTTCCTTTTCTCTTGTTCCTCCCAAACTGTTTGGAACCTTGGGCAGGGTTACTGACTTGTCCTTTCGGGGGCGTTTCAAAATTCTGACGGGGCTGTGTTGGCTTTACCACGGCCTTTTCATCCTTCTTTGCCCTGAAGATCTGAGCCCTTGCTTCTTTATCCTGGTTAATCCAGTATTCGGCCCTTATCGCACGACTCACGCAGTCGGATACCAGGGTAGGTGGGCTACTGCCAGCGCTAACTTGCTTGGCGATATCTGTCCGGAACATCTTCATCATCCTTCTAACTTTTTCTGTTTCGTTGGGAACCAGTTCCGGACACAACCGGGCCAACTGTTCAAACTTCTTGACAGCCTCCATTACTGTCATTGATCCCTGTTTCAAACTGGCGAATTCATCTTGTTGGGCTGCCAGAATTTCCCTATTGTAGTACATGGTGCGGAATTCTGTCACAAAATCTTGCCAGCCCATGGCGGTAACATCTCGCCGCATCTGTACAGTCATCCACCAGTGTCTGGCGTCTTTCTTGAGAGCGAAGGAAGCACAGAGAACCTTTTCCTGCTCAGATAGCCTCATAAAGTCCAGGATGACTTGGACATCAATTAACCAATTATCCGCAGCTATCGGATCCATTACTCCCTCAAATTCAGGTGCCTTCATCCTCCTGAATCTCTCATACAGTAAATCTTCCCGTACTGGCGGTAAGTTTACTGGAACTCCAGCAGGTGCTACCGGAATCTCAACATTCCGAGGGATCTCTGGTGGAATCTCCGGTGCCTGAGGTGCTACCGGGTCTACTCTCTCGGGGTGTGGGGGAACTTCATCTCCCCTGGGTCTTTGGTTCAGCTCAATTAACTGCTCTCGCAGTCTATTTGTCTCTTGCTGCTGTTCCAGCAGCTGCCGTTGCAAGTTTGCAACAATGGTCGCGAGATCCGGCTCTGGCGGATTTTCAGGCACTGCTTGGCGTGTACGAACCATTTTCTCGATCCTATTAAAACATAAGAAAAGATAGTATCATACCAGAAATATCCCTTCTTTCATACATTTATCATCATATCATGGCACATAACGACTCGTAACATGCCTTTCATCATCATATCATATCAATTCATACTTAAACTGGCTTTTTGTATTCTTACAAAAAGTACATTATATTCACAATTTCATAAATACATTGTGATACGATTTCTGTACATATAGGGTCAACATTTCGGATGGAAGTGTCTAACACTTTCCCATCATACATCAGTACAAGCCTATAGTCATATAAGCTAGTACATATCAGTCGAAATAAAAGCAAAATACATACACATGATTAGCCTAATCTACAGGCTCGATCGAAACTACGGAGGATGCATCGGAGTCTGAGTCATCATCTCCGTCGTGCAATGGGATCTCCTCGGGGTCCTCATCAAAATCCTCCTCTAGCCAGTCCTCAGGCTCAAACTCTGGCCCTGGCTCCATATCATCCTCATCATCGCTCGATATGTCGATGATTGGGGGTCCTCTGGCTGAACCTCTGGAAGGACTATGAGGTCATCCGGCTCCAAATCATCGGCAGCCATATCAGCCTCGGCCTCCTGGGGAGGCACTGCCTGTACTGGCTCGGCTGGAATCGGGTCCTCAGGAAAAACTGGACCAGGCCCGAAAAATGGCTCTCCCATCCCAGCGTCGTCGACTGGAACCTGCTGATCATCCGCAACTCCAGCGGCCTGCATGGCGTGCACTACAGCCTCTGCCTCTAAGATATCAGCTATCAAGTGCTCTACGGTCGAGCCAGGTACCGGCATAGGGACATACTGCAGGATCGGCTGAGGCAGTCCGTCCCGAAACGTCTGGAGTGCAAACGCCATAGAGTTATCCAAGTCCTGAGGGACATATGGCAACATCTCCTCCTGGAACCGTCGGCAATAATGGCTCATGGACTCTTCTGGGAAGGCATGCCAGACGACTGCGAAACTGAGGTATCGAGCACGATACGTCTCCCGATACATCACCGGGTCACGAGGAGGTACACCCTCGTCTGGTAGCGGTCTGAAACGGGCGACTATCAACGCACGAAAATGCGCCCAAGTGCGACTCGGCATCGCTCTCTCACCTATCGTCATCCACCATAATCGAGCGTCTACAGAAAGACACCGACTGGCTAACGAAACCTGTAATCTCTCATCTATATGACATAATCTGAATATCAACTCCATGTCGTATAGCCAAGCAGCTAACGACACCGTACGTCTCGTCCCGTCAAAAATCATCGGGTGCGCCTCATGAAAAGATGCAACAGCACGTCGATCCCCATCCGCTCCAGCGGGATCCATAATATCGTATCTATCATAGCATAATCACGTAATAATTATTTATTTACTCATAAAATAAAATTACTTACAATGGTGGCAGCGACGGCAGGCATACTGTGAGATTGGGTAGCAGGGAACCGCTCTGATACCAACTCTGTAACGACCCGCCTAGCACAGGCCGTTACCATACATACATACATACATACGTACTTATTTAATAGGCGTAACGTAAGCAGCGGAAATTTTTTTTTTTTTTTTTTTTTTTTTTTTACAGTGCGGATACTTGCAAAATATAGCGATGTTTGCATACAACATAATTTACATAATAAGATCAAAACGCGAAGCGGTTAAAATCCCCACATTTCACAGCTTGCTCTGCCCCGCTCGCCATCTTGCACCATCAGTTGCTGGTAGGTTGCTTACCTACAGCATA
This sequence comes from Ficus hispida, assembly GCA_025413025.1. Taxonomy (NCBI): domain Eukaryota; kingdom Viridiplantae; phylum Streptophyta; class Magnoliopsida; order Rosales; family Moraceae; genus Ficus; species Ficus hispida. The sequence continues at coordinate 1,728,846 of CM046372.1, read as the reverse complement.
GACGTAAGTCACGTGAGCTTTCGCTCAGCAAGTACAACATATATATCCGCAACAATTAAACATAACCCATCATACATAACTTCTCATAGCATACATAACATACTTAAACTTATCATAACATACATATCATGTTATAACATCGCATAATATATGCATGAACCAATTATGCTCTTATTATGCCATCGTATTCATTCTTAACTTATCTTACTTATGGGCCCCTTATCATGAGTGTACGTACCGGACGCGCTCTATGGACTTACTCTTGCCATAGCTCAACCCGACCTGACGCGGGTCGGTACGACACATGCAAGCTTGCTTGCCATCATACTTACTTTACATGAACTCATAATTATTCTTATTAGTGAACATGCTTCATGATGTCACTATACATAAATTATGCTTTAATTTCATAATCATGAACTGAACATACTTATCATAAACATAACATCATATCATAAACACTATTCATACTTGGGTAAGTATCAACAAGAGCCTATGCTGTAGGCGGAGTTGTACTTACCTTGAGTGCTATGTCCCGAGACTTGTTGATCCACTGCAGGATACCTCAGCAGGCTATTTCCTGCTATATCAGAGGACATAGAGTAAGAATTTAGTTCTTACAGAATGTTGGTAATCAAACCAACATTCATACCTAGTCATAGTTATATGTTTCCCCCTTTTCTTAAACAAACCCGGATACTTCCTCTGTATCGCGGATACCCCTAAGGTTTAGGGTTTACTACACTTAACGTGTACTTGATTGGTACAAAGGTAACCTTGGCTAAACAGCCTTTCTAAGTAGCGTTGGACTACTATTCTTAAATCTTGGGCCTACGCCTTCTAAAATAAACTCAAAGGTTATTTCAGATAATCCGAGTTTTTAGTCCCGACTATCATTTTCACTATTTATTGGGTTACGTTGGATAACCCTTGGGCTTAGGGCCCAAACCAATAACCGGAATCTTTCCCGGTTATGGTTCATTTAACTTATTAAACTCTTTCTTTATTTGGAAAAACTTAGGTTTTAAGATCATTTTTAAAAACTCAGAATCTGATGGTCTTTGTAAAAATCATTAAAAATAAACTGCCTTTGGAACAGTTTCTCACTGAGAATTAGTCAGTGGATGTGCAGAAATGTCCTTTTCCTGCACTGTTTTAGAATCCTGTGCAGGAATTTCTTGTTCACTGCACAGTTTTGAAATCCAATTTTCTATTTAAAAATCAAAGCCGAATTTGAAAAAGTTTTCTTCATGAAAGTTTTAAAGCATTCAAAATCCTAAAACTTTCGTTTTGAACTCGAGACCCAAATCGGTCTCTAACCCATTCATTTTCCCTGTTAAACTCACCTGGCCGTGCTTAGGGTCTGGGCATGGTCAGGCTCGGTTTTCTTAAAAACGAAGGCCATTGGAGCCTTATTTTCGAAAACTGTAAGCGTTACCCACTAGGAAAAACCCTTATCTACAACTTTTGTGTTTTACGTTTTTCCAAAATCAGCCTCTAAGGGCCTCAAATTTCGGTTTCCAGAAAACTGGGCAGATCTAACCCGAATTGGCAGTTTTCGGTATTTTCTTGGTTTCTCGTCCTAATTCATGCACACTACCTCAACCGAACTCAGCGGGAGCCTAGAATCAACATACAACGTGTTTCTAACGTCCCATTTTAACTCACATGAAGCTCAAACCCGTCCATGCAAGTCAAACAATCAAACTAAATTTTTAAGGTTTCGGTTTGGCTAGTTTTTTTGATTTCTACTCACATAGCATACACATTTCCATCTAACACCCTAACATGCCATTTAAATATTGTTGGGCAGATTTGGGGAAACATACAACCCTTAATTAATCTAGCATACAATCATACTCATAAGCACATATAATTGCACAATTAAGCACTAAACAAAACATAGCTTAATATGCTAAATCAACCACCCCTAACTAATCAAGCACACACACACTAAAAAAAATCTGACCTAAGGGCAGAAATTAAAGGGAGCTTATGCTCATTACAATTTAGCTTGTAATACATTTAAATCTCTAATTTAGAACTTAAATTGAGAGATTTAAGGGCCAAGAAAATTTTTACCTTATTTGTTCCAATATGGGTTTGGTTGACTCAATTTCTCTCTTCCTTTCCCCTTGGTGCAGCCGGCCCTATGCTCCTCCAATGAGCTTGAAATTTTGCAGCCACCTAGGGATTGGTCCTACCAATGTTCCGGCCACTTTCACACAAAACAGCCACCTCCCACTTGGTTTCCCCTTCACTTTTCCTTCCACCCTGCTGCTGCCACACAGCCGGCTACTATGGCCAATTTTGGTCTCCAAATTTTCTCCAACTTCTTGGCTTGCTTCCTAGTGAATACCTAACACTCCTAAGACCAATTCCTTGATTTCCCAAGCTTTTTCTTTCTCTTTGGCAGCTCCCTCAAGTTCGGATTTTGGGCTGGAAATTTGACCAAAGTTTAGCTAGTTTTTCTAATTTTTGTGAATAGGATGCACTCCTATTTATAGGCAATTTTGAACTTTTTAAAATTGCAAAATAGTCCTTCAAAGTTACCATTTAGCACTTAAGGGGGATGAGGTGGCCGGCCATCAATTCTAGAACCAACTAAAATTCTTTCCAAATTTTCCTAAATCCTTAAATGATGTCATAAATCAAAAGGTATGTGACATCACCATTAAGGCCTCATTTGGCCTAATTCTTCATTAGACAGTATAACTCAATACTAAACAGATATAGTTGATACTGTGGTCTTTGATTCACAGTACCGGCTATTAAAATGCAGTCCAAAATTTATCTGTCTAATAATGGACTATACGAAAATTTCTCTTTTCGTTTCTAGCCTTTTGGCCTTTAATCTCTTATTTAGTGTGCTTGATTTTTCTATGGTGGTTTTGAATCTAACTTAAACCATTTTATCTGAAAAATTTGGTTTTCCGCAGTATACTTCCTATACTGCTAACCATTTTTCGATATCGTCAAAGAATTGATCTTTCTAGCCAATCTTTGACTTTCTTAGGTCAATGTTGCCTATTCTGACAACGTGGACTCTCTTGGTTTACTTTGACGGTTTCTGGTCAAACTTTGACTCTCGGGTCAAACTTTGACTCTCGGGTCAAACTTTGACTTTTGTAAAAATCATAGCGTTTTCATACCTTTTTCCTCAAAAGGTCGTATGCTCAACTAAGCAATCATTTTTAGTCTTATAAAAGCATAAGAACTCACAATTCTGAATAAAAACCCTAAACCGGGCTTTTGCATAATTACCTTCACGGTACAATTCAAATTTCTATACAAGAAATTGTAACGTTGTAAATTTTAGTTATTACAATTTGGCAAGCCAAGCTCTTGCCAAATCAGCACCAAAACCGGCCATTGGAGGAAGAAACACCTCATGGCCTAGCCTTGATGAGTCACCCTTTTAGCTTGCCTCTTTGGCCAGCCAAAACCTTGCCAAATCTGCACAAAAAATCTGGCCATTTGGAGAATGACACACCATGATTTAGCTTAGATGAATCAGCATTTCTAGCTTTGCCACCATGGCTAGCTAAGATTTTGACACATCATCACTCTAATGACCAGATTCAGCATTTCTAGCTTTGCCAAATAAGAGAGAAAGGTGAAAGACAGATTCAGTTTTGTTCGGTCTTGGTTGGACTAGTGAAAAAGAAAACCTCCAAAACCTAAGCTGGAATTTGTTTTGTGAAGCTTGAGGTAAATCCTTTAACCTCTAGTTTCATTCACGTTTTTGCTAAAAGGATTAAGGGTGTGATGTTTTGTATAAGTATGAGTTTATGATAAGCAGATTCAAGTACCATATTTATATGTAGTTTATAGCATTCGGTTCGATATGCTAGTTTCGAATTAAGGATTTATGCAAGTTTAAGATTTTTGTTTTAAAAAAAAGTTATATGAGTAAGAACTGGAAGTATGAGTATGAAATGGTTAGGTAACGCCTGCATGCTTGTAATTGTGACGCCCCGACTTCCCAAGCCGGGTCGACACCATACTTACTTGTACTTATCTTACTTGAAAATTTGAGAATAATTTTTTTTTCTTTAAAACATATTTACATAAGTTATCTTGTAGAGAAAAACTTATCATGTATACATACTATACTGAAGATATCTTCTTAAGTCTTTAAACTTCATACATATTGCATAACATAATTTACTTTTGAGATTCAAAAGCGGTTGCGGAAAATTTTGCGTAGTGGTATCCCACACCGCCCTTCACCCGCCGCATCGTCCGCATAGCCCACCATTTAAGCTGCAGGCTTCTTACCTACAGTATGGAATACAAGAGTGAGCTTTCGCCCAGCAAGTACAAACATAATCTCACAAAACATTTAGAACATCTCAAAAACATGTCATTCATCATATAACATATGCATGAACCATTTATGATTGATTGAATGTCTTATGCTTTATTATAGACTCAATCCTTTAACTTATTATCTTGTCTCAACATGTGGGTCCATAGTGTACGTACCGAAAGCGCGCAGCCTCCAGATAAAGCTAGGGTTTGCAAGGCCCTAACAGTTCTGGGAATTATAACTTGACCCTTCTCGATCACGGAAGGTAAATGTCACAACTGAAACCTGTAGCCTCCTCGATCACGGGAGGTTGGTACGACACCTTTCTTGATTTATCTTACCATATGGTTTAACATTAGTGAACATGCTTCATGATGTCACTATGTTATATCATACTTAACACTTGCCATAACATAGCATTCTTGAAAAACATGTCATTTATGGCATTTTTGTAAACCATGACACTTTTGAAAACATGGCATTTATGGTATTTTTGTAAACCATGACACTTTTAAAAACATGGCATTCTTATCAACATGGCATAACATGTCATAGAATATATCATCGCATGGCATCACATATCATAGCATGTACACTTGAAAATATAGTGTAAATAGCATAGCATAACATAGCACATTTGAAAATAGTATTTACTATTTCCATACTGCAGGTGAGGTTCGATACTTGCCTGAGATACTATGTCTGGGGTTTCGTTGCTTTAACTCAGATTGCAACTGCAGGTTACCTCCTGCTATTAAAAAGAACATAGGATAAGGATCCTATAAAATATTGGTAACCTGTTCAATATTCTAATTATATGCCCCCCCCACATCGGTCTTGATCATTACTAGGTTACTAATCGTAACCCTAGAGTTTGTGGTTAACCAAACTTGATCCATTACTTGTTAGGTTACTTGAGGTAACCTCGGGTATTAAACTCATGTATGTATGAATAGTATCAAGTTACTATTCCTATTATTGGGCCTAATCTTTAGTAACTCGGGTATCTTTCCCGGTTATCATCCGTTAACAACTTGTTACTACACTTTGGCTATTAAAATCCAATTTTGGAAAAATTTGCCAAAAATCTCTTTAAAATTTCGTGGTTTTCAAATTGTAACTTTATAAAAATCATTAAAGGCTGAAAACTACCTTTGAAACAGTTTCCATAGTTAAAATAGGGTTGTTGGTGCGAAAATACAGTTTTTCTGTATTGTTTTAGAAAATCCTGTGCAGGAATTTCCTGTTCTTTGCACAGTCTTTAAAAATCCGTGTCAGTTTAAAGATCCAATTTGAATTTGAAAAAGTTGTCTTCACAAAAGTTTTAGCTCTCGAAAAATTCTAAAACTTTCGTGTTTTACGAAAAATTTAATTCGGATTCAAACATGTCCATATTACCGTTTGAACTCACCTGGCCGTGCATAAATCCTGGGCACGGTCAGGCTCGGGTTTTTGTAAAAACGAAGGCCTTTGGAGCCTTATTTTCAAAAACTGTCCGAATTGTCCTCTAGGAAAATCCCTTCTGAACAACTTTTATGTTTTAATTTTTGCCAAATTCGGCCTCTAAGGGCCTAAAAATTGCTTTTTCCCGAAAACTGACCAGTTTTTCCCGAAACTGACCAGTTTTTCCCGAAAACTGACCAGTTTTCCCGAAAACTGGCAGATTTGTTCTTAACTTGGTTTTACGTCCTATTATGTGCATACTACCTCAACCGAACACGCGGGAGCCTAGATAGCACACATGCAGCATTTTCTAACGTCCCACATGAACAATCATGCCACTCAAATGCACCCATGCAAACCAAAAACCGAACTGCCTAGCCTAGGTTTGCATGGTTCTAGGTTGTCTCACCATTCCATAATTGAAACTAACAACCTAGCATGTAATTCTAGAACCGGCTTACACATAAAACAGGGGACGTACAATTCATCATCCATCTAATCATTCAAACAAGCATAAACATAACCAATCAAAGCCATTAAACCAAACCACCATTAATACCTAATCAAGCACAACCCTAAAATCCTAACTTTGGGCACAAAATAAATTGAGCTTATGCTCTTACAATTTCAACTTGAAATACATGTAAATTTCAAATTGAATGCTTAATTGAAAGAGATTAAGGTCTAGAATGGTTTACCTTGGTTTATCTCCGAAAATTGGCTAGGGTTTGGCTCACAAAATTTTCCTCCTAGGACACCACCCAAGGCCGGTTTTGTTGCACTAATTGGCACCAAAATTGGCTGATTCTTGGTGGCTGCTTGCACCTAAACTAAACACTCTTAAATCCAAATTTTATCACTCACTCACTCCCCCTTGGCAACTGGCTGTTGGCCCCAAAAATGGGCACCAAAAATTTCGAAAACCTAACTTGAAGCCACTAGAGAAAAACCGACTACCCTAGCACTAAAACCCCTAAGTTTTCCGAATTTTTCTTTGCTCTTTCTCACCCTTGGAAGTCCGGATTTCTTGAGAGAGAAAATGGCAAGAGTTTGGCTAGTTTTCACCAATTTTTGGCTCAAAATCCGCCCACCCCCTTGGCCTATTTATAGGTGAAAAAAATGGGTTTCTTTGCAATTATTCTTGGTTCAACTTTGCTCAAAAATCCTTGGAATAAAAATAATTGCACAAAATTTTACCAAAGAACCCTCTAAGTGGCCGGCCATCCTTGTGCTAGGTGTCATGGTGTGATTGTTTCCACCATTTATGATGTCATAAATCAAAAATGGGATGATGTCATAAATCCAAGGTGAGGTGATGTCATCTTAAAGCCTTGTTTGGCTTGTTCTTTAATGTAGTCCACTTTAAATCCAACACAGATATTTCTAATACTGTGTTCACTAATACACAGTACAATTTAATACTGTTATACCGAATTGCAGTCCAAAATTTATCTGTGTATAGTTGGACTGTATAAAGATTTTTCTTTTTATTTAAAGCTATTTGGCCTTTAATATCCTATTTTAGGTGCTTGATTTTTCTATGGTGGTTTTAAAACTTAATTTTACTATCTTGTCTGTAAAGACAGTTTTCGCAGTATATTTCTCACACTGATTATCATATAACATTACCGTCTTAGGTTTGACCATTCTGGTCAACCTCTGACTTGTTCCGATCAAATTTTGACTATCATGAATTCATGAAATTTCGTCATACCTTTTTACTTAAAAGGCCTATCATGAAGTCTCGTAATTAATTTACCGAGAACTCAATTATATACTGATAAAATCATGAATTTTGTATTAATATTCATAATTTTCATAAAATTGCACATAAACACATAATACGAACTATAAATTTCTTATTTACAAGAAAATTGTGAGTTCGTGAAAATTTCGATTATTACAGTAATAGGCTCACAGGGTATCCGTTTGAGGTAGTGTGCACGTTAGATTACCTAAAAACCAAACCGAATGAAAACTGACAGTTTCGGAGTAAACTGGACAGTATTTTGGAAAGTGAATTTTGAGGCCCTTAGAGGCCGAATCTTGAAAAGATCAAAACTACAAAGTTGTAGAGGAGGAAAAATCCTAGGGGCCAATGCAGACTGTTTTTGAAAATAAGGCCTCTAAGACCTTCGTTTTTATAAAAACCCGAGACCAAAATTAGAGTTAATGAAAATGGTCGAAGAATTTTCAAAGGCAGAAACAAGTATGTTACGGTCAGATTTGGATTTTAAGTTTAAAACAGAAGTTGTAGGAACCTTCAAGGTCTACAACTTTCATGAAGGAAATATTTTCAAATTCGAAACAGATTTGTTATAAAAGGATCAAATTTAAAGACAGATTTCAAATATAGTTTGTTTTTAGAATTTTAGGATTTTAAAAGATAGTAAGATTTTAAAGGTTATGTTATGTTTTTGATATCCTTGTATTAGGATAAGTTAATAACTAGGATATGTATGACATTATGATAGGATGATTCTTATCCTATGATTTTTCTATAAATATAGGAAAACAACTCGGTTAGGAGAAGTACTAAATTTGAGATTTAGTATCTGGTAAGTACAACTCCGTCTACAGCATAGGCTTTCTGTTGTATACTTACCCAAGTATGATGAATGATTGCTATTAGTATGTGATGTAAATGTATGCTAGAATTGTTTGATGCTGGGTTATGATTAATTATGATAATATCAAGCTTATGATTATTTATGGTGATATCAAGCTTATGATTATGAGATTAACGCATGATGTTAAGATATGAGTATGATTTAAGTCTAGTGACATCACGAAGCATGTTCACTAACAAGATCAAGTATGAGTTCACAAAAAGCAAGTATGATGGCAAGCGAGCTTGCCGTGTCGTACCGACCCGCGTTAGGTCGGGTTGGACTATGGTTTGAGTTGGAAATGGACTGGCCGGCCCAACCAAATCATAGTTGCGTGCCCGGTACGTACACTTATGTTATAGGGCCCATAAGCAAGATAAGTTAAGAATGAATAAGGTGGCATAATAAGAGCATAATCGGTTCATGCATATATTATGCAATGTTATGTAATGTTATGATGAATTAAGTATGATATGTATGTTGTGCTATGAGAAATTATGCTATGTTATAAGATTATGATGAATTAAGTATGATGTGTATGTTGTGATATGAGAAATTATGTTATAAGATTATGATGAATTATGTTTTGAGTTGTATTGTCGCGGATAATTATGTTGTACTTGCTGAGCGAAAGCTCACGTCTTACGTCTATGCTGTAGGTAAGCAACCTACGGGCAGTTGTTGATACACGATGTTCGCAGTCGACTATTAAATAATGTACAAAGAGAAACAAAACGCGTGGCGGCAAATTATCCCACTCACTTCACAGTTCACCCTGCTCCGCTCGCCATCTTGTATCAAAAGTTACTGACAGGTTGCTTACCTACAGCATAGACGTAAGACACATGAGCTTTCGCTCAGCAAGTACAACATAATTATCCGCGACAAGAAACCATACATAACATACTTAACCAATCATAACATACTTTGCCCTAATCATGCATGAGCTAGTTATGCTTCATTATGCTTACATGTTCATTGATAGCTTGTCATACTTAACTTGCTTATCTTGCTTATCTTACTTATGGGCCCCTTACATAAGTGTACGTATCGGGCGCGCAACTATAGAGTGGTTGGGGCGGCCAGTCCATTTCCAACTCAAACCATAGTCCAACCCGACCTGCGAGCGGGTCGGTACGACACAGGTAACTTGCTTGCCATCGTACTTGTCTTTCATAAACTCATGTTTGATCTTTCTCTTTTTAGAATTAGTGAACATGCTTCGTGATGTCACATATTCCTGAGATATAATCATATCATGCTTCATAACATAACTTAATGCATCATAGACATATCATACATCATGTCATACTGAAATCATAGCTCATAATGTCATTACATCACATCACATAAACATTTTCCTAATATCAGATAAATATAACATACAATCACATCCCATCTATATCATTCATACTTGGGCAAGTATACAACAAAAGCCTATGCTGTAGGCGGAGTTGTACTTACCTTGTCTCCTATGTCCGATGCTGAGCTGTTCCAGATCAGGGCGCAATAGCAGATTATCTCCTGCTATTACAAAGGACATAGGGTAAGGATTCTGTAAATCCTATTCTTAAACTGTTGGTAATCAACCAATATTTACTTTACTTCCTAGTTATATGTCCCCACAATATTACCTTGAAAATATCGCAAACGGTTACTATTTGTAACCCCGTAAGTAACCCTCGAGCTAAGGGTTGAAATCAAAAGACTTGGTCCTTTATTGAGTTACATTGGATAACCCTTGGGCTTTGGGCCCAAACCAATAACTTGGTTAAAAATCCCTTCTTGCTTTGTTTTTAGGAAACTTAGATTTTTCTTTCAAAAATCCTTGAAATATTATGAGTAGGTTTTATAAATTGTTAAGGGCTGAAAACTGCCATTGGGACAGTTTTAGCAGTCAAAACATTGGGGTTAGTGAAAAATACAGTTTTTCTGTTTTGTTTTAGAAAATCCTGTGCAGAAATTTCATGTTTCCTACATAGTTTTTGAAATCCAATTTTTATTAAAAAATACAGATCGAATCTGAAAAACTTTTCTTCATGAAAGTTTTGACCTTGAAAAACCTAAAACTTTCATTTTTTGTTCAAAACCTAGTTCGGACTTTAACTTACTCATTTACCCTGTTAAACTGTCCTGGCCGTGTATGGAAACTGGGCATGGTCAGGCTCAGATTTCCATAAAAACGAAGGCCGTTGGAGCCTTATTTTTGAAAACGGTCCATTTTGTCCTCTAGGAAAAACCATACTCTACAACTTTCATGTTTAGGTTTTACCAGATTCGGCCTCTAAAGGCCTCAAATTCGGGTTTTTAGAAAACTGGTCAGCTTAGACCCGAATCTGGCAGTTTCTCTTGTTCAACTTGGTTTGGCGTCCTAATCGCGCACACTACCTCAACCGACCACAGCGAGAGCCTAACATCAACATACAGTGCTTTTTCTAACATAAATTTTCTTTAAACACATCTTAAAATACAGCCATGCAAACCATTATTCTTTTCTAGAATTTAGGGTTTGCCTATCTTCCCAAAGTTGCATAATTCAATCTACATTAACCATGCAACCTATTTAACCATTCTAGATCAACTTAAATCCAATTAGGGGACATACAACCCTATCCAGCAGCTATCATACAAACCACATAAATCAATCAACCATCAAATAAATCATGCAAAACTTAATAAATCCAAACCACCCTTAGATCTAATCAAGCACATATCTAACTTTCTAAACTAAGGCAATTAATGAAAATTGAGCTTATGCTCATACAATTGTCAACTTGAAATACATGTAAATTCTAAATTGAAACCAAATTGAAAAGCTTAAGGCTATGGGAGAGTTACCTTTCTTAACCCTAAGAGATGTTAGGGTTTGGATCCAAAATTCTTCCTCCTCCTTGGTTCCTAGCACAACCGGCCTCTCCCCCTAGCCTACCCAAAAATTTTTGTGTCTCTTGGTTGCTGTTTCCTACGAAAATCTGACCACTCCCCCCTAGTTCCCAAGCACTTTTCTCACCCTTTTCTTGCTCACCACCAACCGGCCACTTGGCCAAGATTGGACTCCAAAATTTTCCAGCACTTTTTCTTGGTTCCTAAGTGAAATTCAAACTTTACCCACTAATCTCCTCACTTGGATTTTGGGTTTTTGTTCTATTTTTCTTGGCTGCCTAAGGATCGGTTTTGGAGTAGAAAATGGGCAGAACTTCACTAAATTTTTCTGATTTTTTTTGAATAAAATGCACCACTATTTATAGAGGTTTTGAAACTTTTCAAAATTATAAAATAGTCCTCAAAGAACCAACTTTTTACACTTTTGGAGGGTGAGGTGGCCGGCCATACTTGGTCTAGAACCATCCAAATTACTTTCCAATTTTTGCTTAAATCCATAATGATGTTATAATTTATGGATAAGGTGATGTCATCCACCTTAGGGCTTGTTTGCCTTTGTGTCTGGATAAACAGTCCAACTTTGAGCCAAAACAGATATTACAAATACTGTGTTCATTAATACACAGTATTGTATACTGTTTTCCAGTCCAAAATTCATCTGTCTAAAAATGGACTGTATGAAAATTTTTCTTTTTACTTCAAGCCCTTCGGCCCTTAATAACCTATTTAATGTGCTTGATTTTTCTATGGTGGTTTTAAATCAAATTCTAACTATTTTACTCATAAAAATAGTTTTCGTAGTATATTTCCAATACTGCTTAACATACTTCATTCCCGTCATATAGTTTGACTTTTCGGGTCAACTTTGACTTTCTTGGTCAACTCTGACTTTCTTGGTCAACTTTGACCTTCTTGGTCAACTTTGACCTTCTTGGTTAACTTTGACTTTCTTGGTCAACTTTGACTTTCTATAAAATCATATAATTTTTCTATCTTTTTAACTCAAAAGATCATGTGCTTAGCTAAGTAATCATTTTTGAGTCTTATGATTTTATAAGAACTCATAAAATTCAATAAAAACCCTAAGCCGGGCTTTTTCATAAATACCAACAATGGCACAATTCAAATTTCTATACAAGAAATCGAAACGTTGAAATTTCTAGTTCTTACACGCAGTGCTTCTTCCACGATTTATTCAACACTTGCTTAATCCCCATATGTTATCCATGATTGAATTAAGGACTTTTTCCGTTTTATCTTTTCAATCATTTTAACTTAAAGTTCCATTATTCTCCATTGAAAGAACCACCAATTATAAAACCATACAATTGGTAAACCATCAGAAGACACAAAGTAAACTGATGGCCAAGATCTTGTTATACTATCTTTCAATCCTCGAATAATGCCTTTAAGTAGATAACATGTATTATCGTTAAGATAGCTATAGATTCCATATCTATGAATCTTGATTTCTCTATCCATAAGTCATGCACCCAAAACACAAGTATATTGACCATAAATTAACAGTGTCTCACTTGTAGTGCATTAAAGTACATAAGTCATGGATACGAACTCAAGTAATCATTTCAGGATTAAGATTAATACAGGATGATAATCAAAGCATTATTGATTCTTATAAACGGAATTATTAAATCGAATCAATTAACACTTTAGGTCCAGTCCAATGTCATACCTCAATACTGGTATACATTAAAGTTTCCACTCGGAACATATCCGATGGTCAAGACAAACCATCCCTCCAAGGAAGTAGACAATCAGTACAATCTTATCATGAATAAGATCCTCAAATCTTATTCCATCGATTGCGGACTATTTATTTTGACTGTTATCAAATTACCATGTCTTCTATGTATACCCCGCATACATATGGTAATCTGATATATTACCAAAGTCAAGGAGTATTTTATGTTTGCTCAACCATATAATCAACAAATGAAAGTAAATAGGACACAACTTATTAAACATGAATAACCTCAGCTTATTAATATCAAAATGTCATATTTACAGAAAATCCCTAACATTGATTTTCTATCCTTAGGGCACATTTAGATCCCAACAATCTCCCACGTTCCCTAAGAGAGTAAATGTGACATATTACGCATCCCTATGTCTTCAACGTGTTCTACGAATCTTCTAGCCACCAAAGTTTTCGTGAACAGGTCGGCAAGATTGTCCTCTGATGTGATTTTGCAGACTGTCACATTTCCACTCTCAACAAAGCCTCTGATGATGTGATATTTTCTGTCAATGTGCTTACTCCTCTTATGATGCCTAGGATCCTTGGTATTAGCTATTGCTGCACTGTTATCATACTAAAGCACCATAGCTTTATCCATACCAGGAACGACCTCAAGGTCACTAGGTGTAACGACCCGCCTAGCACAGGCCGTTACCATACATACATACATACATACATGCATGCATACATACATACATTCGTGCATTCATACTTACTTACTTACTTAGCATACACAGCGGAAATTTTTTTTTATACGGTGCGTATTAATCGAAAGGCGATATGTAAAATAAACGAGGTTTGAAGTTTGAATATCGAATAATATACATAATTAAACAAAACGCGTAGCGGCCTCATATCCCACATCCTTCACAGTTCACCCTGCCCCGCTCGCCATCTTGTATCAAAAATTGCCGGTTGTTTACCTACAGCATAGACGTAAGACACGTGATTTTCGCTCAGCAAGTACAACATAATTATCTGCAACACTAAATCATACAAAACATATCTCAATTCATCGTAACATATTCTACTCTAATCATGCATGAGCCAATTATGCTTCATTATGCTTACTTGTTCTTTCATAGCTTGTCATACCTTACTTGCTTATCTTACTTATCGTGCTTATCTTGCTTAACTTGCTTATGGGCCCCTTACATAAGTTTACGTACCGGGCGCGCAACTATGGAGTGGTTGGGGCGGCCAGTCCATTTCCAACTCAAACCATAGTCCAGCCCGACCTAACGCGGGTCGGTACGACACAGGCAAGCTTGCTTGCCATCATACTTGTCTTTCATAATTTCATATTTGATCTTACTCTTCTTTAGAATTAGTGAACATACTTCGTGATGTCACACATTCATAAGACATAATCATACCATACTTCATTTCATAACTTAATGCATCATAAACATACCGTACGTCATAACATAATAAGATCATAGCACATAGCATTATTACATCACATCTCATCAGTATTTCCTAACATCAAACAAGTCTAACATACATTCACATCACATACTAATAGCATTCATTCATCATACTTGGGTAAGTATACAACAGAAAGCCTATGCTGTAGGCGGAGTTGTACTTACCTCGAATCATATGTCCGATGCTATGTCCAATGTTATGCCGCTCCTGCTCGGGGCGCAATAACAGATTACCTCCTGCTATTACAAAGGACATGGTGTAAGAATTCTGAAAATCCTACCTCTAAACTGTTTAACTTAACCAATATTCTTCTCACCTATGGTTATATGTCCCACCCTATCGATCATGAAACATCATATATGGGTTGCTATAAGTAACCCTATAAGTAACCCTTGTAATACCTGATTTTTATGTCTGAACGATTCCATGTATAAAATTTACATTGAACCGTGAAGGAATTTATGGAAAAAGCCCAATTAAGGGTTTTTAATTATGTTTTGTGAGTTTTATGGCTTTATAAGACTCAAAAATGGTTATGTAATTAAGAAAACGACCTTTTAGGTAATAAGGAACAAAATCATGAAATTTTACAAAATGGTCAAAGTTTGACCAAAAACCGTCATGGTTGACCAAAAAGTCAACTGTTGACCAAGAAAGTCAAAACTTGACAAAAAGGTCACTACTTGACAAGAAAGTCGATGGTTGATCCGAAAAGTTCAAGAAATGACTGTATGTTTAAATATTTATCTGTATAAATTACACCGGGTAAAACCGTGTTTTTACAAATAAAAAGTTATGTTTAAGATTTAAGAACCACCCTAGAAAATCAAGCACATTAAGTTGAGGTATAGGGCAAAAAGGGTTTTAAGAAATAAGAAAAATTTCATACCGTCCATTTTTACACGGATGAATTTTGGACTGCAGTTCGATAAACCAATACTGTGCATAAGTGAATCCAGTATTGAAAATACCTGTGATAACTTAAAAATGGACTGCTTAATAGAAAAAAGAGCCAAACAAGCTTAAGCCTTGCTTACCTCATTAACTTTTGAATTTTGACATCATTAAGTTGATTTAAGAAAATTGGAAAAATTAGTTGTCTTCCACCTATGCTAATGGCCGGCCACATACCCTCCCCTAAAGTCCAAATTCTTATTTTTTTGAGGACTAAGTATGCAATTTTAATAAGTTCTCAACCTCTATAAATAGGGGTGAGCATTGTTCACAATTTGGAATTGTTAGCCAAACTCTTGCAAAATTTCTCCACAAAGTCCGGACCTAGAGTGGAAGAGAAAGGCAAGAAATTTTTACAAAACCAAGAGTGTGTAGGGCTTAGAGGTGGTCGGATTCAAGGGGGAAACCAAGCAAAAAGTTGGAAAAAAATTTAGTGCCCATATTCCCTAGCAAGGCCGGTTCTAGGGGGGAGGAACCAAGCTTGGATCCAAACCGGGTTTTGGAGTTGGAGGCAGCCAGATTTCGTGCCATTTGGTGACTGGATTTAGGGCAAGAAAGGCAGCAAGTTTGCACTTGCCAATCACCAAAACAGCCGGTGGTTTGAGAAGGAAGAAGGAAGGTGAAACTCTAGCTCACCAAGCCAAACCGAGTAAGGTAAAAACCTTAACCAATCAAGTTTTCATTTAAATTTCATATGGAGAAATTTAAATGTATTTAAGCCATGGTTTGTAAGGGTATAAGCCCACTTTTAAGTTCTGCCCTAGCTTGAAAATTATGAGCATGTGCTTGATTTGTTTAGGTATAGGGTTTGGCGGTTCAATTATGTGCATGCTAGATGTTTGAATGTATGCTTAGGGTTTTTGTATGATTATGAATGACATTCAATTTGGCTTGCATGTTGAAATCCGAACGTTAGAAACGTTATGCATGTCTAATTTAGGCTCCCTCTGAGTTCAGTTGAGGTAGGGTGGACGTTTTAGGATGCAAACGAAATTTTAAACCGAAAACTGCCAACTCGGGTAGAAATTGGCCAGTTTCGGGGAAAACAGTTTTGAGGCCTCTAGAGGCCGAAACAGGGGAAACTCAAAACATGAAAGTTTTTAAGTAGAGTTTTTTCTAGAGAACAGCGTGGACAGTTTTGTAAAATGAGGCTCCAATGGCCTCGGTGTTTACCAAAACCCGTGCCTGAAGTGCCCAGGACCCGTGCACGGCCAGGACA
>CM046372.1:1687518-1712139 GCA_025413025.1 Ficus hispida | reverse complement strand
GGCGAACTCATCCTGCTGGCTACCAGAATTTCCCTATTGTAGTATATGGTGCGGAACTCTGTCACAAAATCTTGCCAGCCATAACGGTAACATCTCGCCGCATCTGAACAGTCATCCACCAGTGTCTGGCGTCTTTCTTGAGGGTGAAGGAAGCACAGAGAACCTTTTCCTGCTCCGATAGCCTCATGAAGTCCAGGATGACTTGGACATCAATCAACCAATTATCCGCAGCTATCGGATCCATTAATCCCTCAAATTCAGGTGCCTTCATCCTTCTGAATCTCTCATCTTCCCATACTGGCGGTAAGTTTACTGGAACTCCAGCAGGTGCTACCGGAATCTCACGTTGCCTATATCTTCTTGTTGTACTTCCGATGGAACTCCTGGTACCGGAGGCACCCTGTTCTGCTGAAGAGGAACCTCATCAGCCCGAGGTCTCTGGTTCATCTGAATTAACTGCTCTCGCAGTCTATTTGTCTCTTGCTGCTGTTCTAGCAGCTGCCGTTGCAAGTTTGCAACAATGGTTGCGAGATCCAGCTCGGGCGGATTTTCAGGCACTGCTCGCGTGTACGAACCATTTTCTCGATCCTATTAAAACATAAGAAAAGATATTATCATACCAGAAATATCCCTTCTTCATACATTTATCGTCATACATAACATAATTCTTCATATCATAACTTATTCATCGTATCATGGCACATGACAACTCGTAGCATGCCTTTCATCATCATATCATAATAATTCATAATTGAACTTTCTTTTTGTATTCTTACAAAAATACATTATATTCACAATCTTGTAAATACATTTTGATATGATTTCTGTACATATAGGGCCAAAATTTCGGATGGAAGTGTCTAACACTTTCCCATCATACATCAGTGCAAGCCTATCATCCAAAAATATAAGCTAGTACATATCAGTCGTAAAATAAAAATATATACAGAGTTAGCCTAATCTATATGCTCGTCCGTAACTACTGAGGGCGCGTCAGAGTCTGCATCGATCTCTCTCCTATCATTATCCACCATAGCCGTGCGTCTACTGCCAGACACCGGCTGGCTAACGAAACCTGTAGTCGCTCCTCTATATGGCATAATCGGAAGATTAACTCCATGTCGTATAGCCAGGCAGCTAACGACACCGTCCGTCTCGTCCCGTCAAAAATCATCGGGTGCGCCTTATGGAAAGACGTAACAGCACGTCGATCCCCATCTACTCCAGCGGGATCCATAGTGTCGTATCTATCATAACATAATCATTTAATAATTATTCACGCATAAAAAATAAAATTACTTACAATGATGGCGGCGACGGTAGGCATATTGTGAAATTGGGTAGCAGGGAACCGCTCTGATACCAACTCTGTAACGACCCGCCTAGCACAGGCCGTTACCATACATACATACATACATATATGCGTACTTATTTATTCGGCGTAACGTAAGCAGCGGAAATTTTTTTTTTTTTTTTTTAATATAATGCGGATACTTGAAACGTATAAACATATATAAGGATATTTGCATACGAATTAATTTACATAAAAAGATCAAAACGCGAAGCGGTTATAATTCCCCACATTTCACAGCTCGCCCTGGCCCGCTCGCCACCTTGCACCATCAGTTGCCTGTAGGTTGCTTACCTACAGCATAGACGTAAGTCACGTGAGCTTTCGCTCAGCAAGTACAACATATACATATCCGCGACAATAAACATAACTCATCATACATAACTTCTCATAGCACACATATCATACTTAACTCATGCATAACATATTGAACTTATCATAACATACGTATTATTTCATAACATCGCATAATATATGCATGAACCAATTATACTCTTATTATGCCATCGAATTCATTCTTAACTTATCTTACTTATGGGCCCCTTATCTTGAGTATACGTACCGGGCGCGCAACTATGATTTGGTTGGGGCGGCCAAACCAATTCCAACTCAAACCACAGTCCAACCCGACCTAACGCGGGTCGGTACGACACAGCTTGCTTACCATCATACTTACTTTTCATGAACTCATACTTGTTCTTATTAGTGAACATGCTTCGTGATGTCACTATTCATAACTCATGCTCATATCTTGACATTATATCTTTTTCTCATGCTAATGAACTTAACATAGTCATATATTAAACACAGCATCACTTACAGCAAACATACTTGGCAAGTATACAACAAAAGCCTATGCTGTAGGCGGAGTTGTACTTACCTTGAGTACTATGTCCTGAGACTTGTTGATCCACTTCAGGATGCCTCAGCAGGCTATCTCCTGCTATATCAGAGGACATAGGGTAAGAATTATGTTCTTACAGAATGTTGATAATCAAATCAACATTCATACCTAGTTATAGTTATATGTTCCCCCTTCTTAAACAAAGTCGGATACTTTCTCAGTATCACGGATAGCCCTAGGGATTAGGGTTTACTACACTTAAAGTGTACTTTGATTGGTCACATAAAGTAACCTTGGCTAAACAGCCTTTCATAACTGTGTTAGGTTATTAACCTAACCTTGGGCCTATGCTTGTTTGAAAATTCATTCCATCGGGTTACTCTTGAGTAACCCTGGTTTTTAGGCCCAACTTAGTCATTTTCACTATTATATTGGGTTACGTTGGATAACCCTTGGGTTAGGGCCCAAACCAGTAACTCGGAATCTTTCCCGGTTATGGTTCACTCAACTCGATTAAAATTCTTTCTTTACTTCGGAAAAATTTAGGGTTTTAAGATCATTTTATTAAAAACTTAGAATCTGATGAGCGGGTCTTTGTAAAAATCATTAAAAACAGAAACTGCCTTTGGAACAGTTTCTCACTGAGAATTAGTCAGTGGATGTGCAGAAATGTCCTTTTCCTGCACTGTTTTAGAAGTCCCTGTGCAGGAATTTCTTGTTCACTGCACAGTTTTGAAATCTAATTTTCTATTTAAAAATTGAAGCCGAATTTAAAAAATTTTTCTTCATGAAAGTTTTAAAGCATTCAAAATCCTAAAACTTTCGTTTTGAACTCGAGACCCAAATCGGTCTCTAACCCAATCCTTTAACCTGTTAAACTCACCTGGCCGTGTATAGGGTCTGGGCAAGGTTAGGCTCGGGTTTTCACAACAACGAAGGCCATTGGAGCCTTATTTTTGAAAACTGTACATGATGTCCCCTAGGAAAAACCCTTATCTACAACTTTTGTGTTTTACGTTTTTCCAAAATCAGCCTCTAAGGGCCTCAAAACTGACTTTCCAGAAAACTGGTCAGTCTGAACCCGAATTGGCAGTTTTCGTTCCTTTCTTGGTTTCTCGTCCGAATTCGTGCACACTACCTCAACCGAACTCAGCGGGAGCCTAAAATCACCATGCAACGTTTTTCTATCGTCCCAAATTGACTTACATGAGCCCCCACATGATCATGTAAATCAACCAACAACATTGCATTAATTAAGGTTAGGGTTTTGCTTGTTTCTTGATTTCTACCAACATAGCATACACATTTCAATCTAACACCCTAACATGCCATTACTATTCTGTTGGGTAGATTTGGGGAAACATACAACCCCTAATTAATCTAACATACACTCATACTCATAAGCACATACAAATGCACAATTAAACATCAATCAAAACATAGCTTAAAACACTAAATCAACCACCCTAAACTAATCTAATCAAGCACACACTAAAAAGCTGACCTAAGGCAGAAATTAGATTGAGCTTATGCTCATCACAAATCAGCTTGTAATACATTTAAATCTCTAATTTAGAACTTAAATTGAGAGATTTAAGGGCCAAGAGAAATTTTTACCTTACTTAATCCAATGTGGGTTTGCTTGGCTCAAAATTTCTCTCTTCCTTTCTCCTTGGTGTAGCCGGCCTTAGCTCCTCCCAATGAGCCTGAAATTTTCCCGCCACCTAGGGACTGCTCCAAACAAGACTCCGGCCACTTCACACAAAAATCAGCCACCTCCCTACTTGTTTTCCCCTTCAATTTTCCTTCCCCCTTGCAGCTGCCACACAACCGGCCTCCAATGGCCAAATGGTCTCCAAATTTTCTCCAACTTCTTGGCTTGCTTCCTACTGAATGCCTAACACTCCTAAGACCAATTCCTTGATTTTCCAAGTTTTTTCTTTCTCTTTGGCAGCTCCCTCAATTTCGGATTTTTTGGGCAGAAAAATGACCAAAGTTTGACTAGATTTTCTAATTTTTGTGAATAGGATGCACCCCTATTTATAGAGATTTTTTGAACTTTTTAAAATTGTAAAATAGTCCTTCAAAGTTCACCAAATTGCACATTAGGGGGGTGAGGTGGCCGGCCAAGTGGTTCTAGAACCAACCATATTTCTTTCCAAATTTGTATTAAATACATATAATGATGTCATAAATCAAAAGTTAAATGACATCATCATTAAGGCCTTATTTGGCCTAATTCTTGCTTAGACAGTATCTTTCAATACTAAACAGATATAGTTGATACTGTGGTCTTTGATTCACATTACCGATTATTAAAATGCAGTCCAAAATTTATCTGTCTAATAATGGACTATACGAAAAATTCTCTTTTCGTTTCGAGCCTTTTGGCCTTTAATCTCCTACTTAATGTGCTTGATTTTTCTATGGTGGTTTTGAATCTAACTTAAACCATTTTATCTGAAAAAATTGGTTTTCCGCAGTATACTTCCTATACTGTT
The DNA here is from genome assembly GCA_025413025.1 of Ficus hispida. Taxonomy (NCBI): domain Eukaryota; kingdom Viridiplantae; phylum Streptophyta; class Magnoliopsida; order Rosales; family Moraceae; genus Ficus; species Ficus hispida. Next base: position 1,707,443 of record CM046372.1, on the reverse strand, counting down.
TACCATTTTTTGATATCGTCAAAGAATTGATCTTTCTAGTCAATCTTTGACTTTCTTTGGGTCAATGTTGCCTATCCTGTCAACATGGACTCTCTTGGTCAACTTTGACGGTTTTTGGTCAAACTTTGACTTTCTGGTCAAACTTTGACTTTCGTAAAAATCATAGCGTTTTTATACCTTTTTCATCAAAAGGTCGTATGCTTAACTAAGCAATCATTTTTGAGTCTTATAAAAGCATAAGAACTCATAATTCTGAATAAAAACCCTAAACTGGGCTTTTGCATAACTACCTTCACGGTACAATTCAAATTTCTATACAAGAAATTGTAACATAGAAAATTCTAGTTATTACATCATAAGTGGCGATAGAGATCTGACCTGTTACAACATGGGAATTTCCAGCTTCGGCGTCCTCTTTTTGTATTTGCATAAATCCTGGGTTGGGGTTCAGGAACCTCATAGCGTCCAGGTGTAATCGAAGGACCTTCAATCTTGGCTTGGACTGCACGCAATTGGCTGCTTTTATTTCTGCTCAGATACTAAGGGTTTTGGTTCAGGCTGTTCGAGGTACAATTCCTAGCATAATGACCTTCTTTGCCACAAATGTAGCAGGCATTTGTTCCCAATATGCACACTCCCAGGTTCTTTTTCCAATACTGCGTGCACACTGGATAGTCATTATTGTTACCCTTGTTCCCTCGGTTGTTTCTTTTCTGAGGGAAATTCCTCTGCTGGCCCTGGCCAGTCGCATTCCCCTTTCTCTTGTTCCTCCTGGGCTGTTTGGAACCTCGGGCCAAATTGCTAGTTCGACCTTTTGGTATACTTCCTGGTTCGGTTTTGGCTGTAACTGTTTCACCACAGCTTTTTTTTTTCTTCCTTCTTAACCTTGAAAATCTGAGCCCTTGCCTCCTTGTCCTGGTTGATCCAGTATTCGGCCCTTATTGCACGACTTATACAATCTGACACCAGGGTTGGAGGGCTACTGCCAGCACTGACTTGCTTGACAATGTCCATTCGAAACATCTTCATCATCCTTCGTACTTTCTCAGTTTTGTTCAGTATCAGCTCTGGGCATAGGCGAGCTAGCTGTTCGAACCTTTTTACTGCCTCCATGAATTCGACCCTTGTTTCATACTATTGAATTCGTCCTGCTAAGCCGCATGAATTTCTCTATTGTAGTACATCATCCAAAATTCAGCTACAAAATCTTGCCAGCTCATAACCGCAACATCTCGGCGCATTTGGACTGTCATCCACCAGTGTCTGGCATCCTTCTTAAGAGCAAAAGAAGCACAAATGACTTTTTCATGCTCAGTGAGTCCCATAAAATCCAAGATCACCTGGATGTCAATAAGCCAATTATCGGCTTCTATCGAGTCCATCAGCCCCTCAAACTCAGGCACTTTCATTCACCTAAATCATTTATACAATAAATCTTCCCAAACGATCAGTGGGTTTATCTGAATTCCAGCAGGTGCTAAATGGACTTCAACATTCCTAGGAATCTCTTGTTGAATCCCTAGTGTTGGAGGCGCTCCCGGGGGTACAGGAATATCTTGGGGTGGTACTTCATTAGTGCGAGGTACCTGATTCATACGGGCTATCTGTCCCAAAGCCGATTTGTCTCTTGTTGCTGTTCTAGTAATTGCCGCTGCAAAGTAGCTACTATATTCGCAGGATTCGGCTCTTGCGGAATTTGGCTTACCCGCACGCGAGGTCATACCATCTTTAGATTCCTATTTATTTATAAGGAAAAAGTATTGTTATACTTACACATTACTTTTTCCATTCATAACTTATCATATCATAAAACATCACATAACATTCGATCATATCATAGCATAACTGTATCATATGTACATGGTCAAAATGAGATGGAAGTGTCTACCACTTTACCATCAAACCTATACTATGTACAACCTTAAGGTTAAAAAGAATAAACTAATAACTAAATATTAACTAAATAGTCTACTCCTCCGTGATAAATGAGGAAATATCGGAGTCCGCATCCCAGTCTCCATCATCGAATAAGATCTCCTCCGGGTCTTCCGACTCTTCTTCGACGGCTTCTTCCTGTTCCTCCCATTCTTCTTGCTCTTCCACAATTTCTTCCTCATCATCGCTCTTGATGATGATTATGGGAGGATCATCGAGGTTTTCCTCTTGGTCGATCGGGACATCAACAGGGTCCATATCGCTGTCATCTGCATCTGCCTCTGCCTCCTAAGGAGGAATCGCCTGAAGTGGCATAGTAGGAATAGGATCCTACGGCAGAACTGGACCTCCGTGAAACAATGGCTCCACCATACCGGCATCATCGACTGGAATGGCATAATCATCCTCTAAGGCATCTACCTACATCGTCTGCGCCATAGTCTCTGCCTCCATAATATCATGTATCATCTCCTTAACTGTCATCCCCACCATAGGCTCAAGAACAAAAAGCCTAACTTTGGGAGGTAACCCTCCCATAAGGAGATGTACTGCCTGTAAATCTGGATCCCCCAAGTCGCGAGGAATAAATGGCAACATCGCATCCCAGAATTGTTGGCAGTAGTGACCCATAGGCTCGTTTGGGTACGCGTGCCAATCCACTATATAACTGAGGTATCATCTATAGTACATGTCATGGTAAATCTCCAGATCCCGATACAGCATATCAGCATCCTCATAAAGCCCATAACGTGCGACGATAAGAGTGCAAAAATCTACCCATGTTCCATTAGGTATCGCCGGCTCTCCTATTATCATCCACCATATCCGAGCGCCCGCTACTAGGCATCGGCTAGCCAATGGGACCTGAAGATGAGCCTCTATATGACCAATTCGGAAGATTCACTCCATGTCATGAAGCCATCCCTCTAATACTACCGTCTGTGGAGTCCCATCGAAGAGTAGGGGTTGTATATCATAGAATACTGATACAACATCCCAATCCGCATCCATAAGTCTCGTACCTACTTCATACCATTTCTTATCATACTTGCTAAATAAATATTCAGACATAAAATTTAATTTAACTTACAATGACTGTAGCGTGCTAGCAGGCAGACTATGAGACCAGAAGGCAGGAACCCTCTCTGATACCAACTCTGTAACGACCCACCTTACGTAGGCCATTACATCTTACATAACATACATAATTACTTATTTATTTAGCGGAAATTCAGACTATATATTTTTTTTCTTACCACATGATTCACATACTTAAATATAGACATATATATATACATATAGGTATAAGTACTAATTCAAGCACTCGAGTTTGAAACAGAAAACATATAAAACTGCGTACATATATAATAACAAAATGCGTAGTTGTTCCCAGCCCGTAATCTCATAGATAGCTCTGCTGCGCTCCATTGTCTTGTATCAAACATTGCTAGTAGGGAGCATACCTACAGCATAGACATAAGTCGTGAGCTTTCGCTCAGCAAGTACAACCATTTATCCACAAAACATAACATAGTAAAGCAATGCATGAATCAATTATGCTTTCCTTGTGCTTTCTTAAGTTAGCTTATTTTTGGGCCCTTACATAACATAAGTATACGTACCGTGGCGCGCTGCCATGGAGTGGTTGGGGTGGCCAGCCCAATCCAACTCAAACCATGGACCAAACCTGACCTAGTACAGGTCGGTACGACACAAAACTTACTTATCATCTTTCATAACATCATATTCTTAAAATAGTTTCTTACTTGAAACTTGATCTTCTTCTTACCATATAAGTTATCGATAGTGAACATGCTTTGTGATGTCATAATATGAATCATAAATCATACACATTATATTTATAAATGCATGAACTTTGAAAACATGTAATCAATAAAACAAATGGCCTATGCTGTAGGCAGAGTTGTACTTACAAGTTTTACGAGATCGGAGGTTTGCTACCCAATTAGTTGTAACAACAGTTAGTTACCTGATACAAAAAGACGTAAGATAAGAATCATCCTATCTTACCCTAACTTATTGCATTTAGTGTTGGTATCCAACCAACCTTTATCCATAATCTTAGTTATATGTCCCCTTATATACAAGATTGATACTTAATTTGGTTACTAATTGTAACCTTAGGCTCTTGACTCACCAACAACCAAACAATATTTGATGGCTTACTTACCATAAGTCTTAGTTATAAGATCTCATAGTTTCTTATTAGGTTACCATAAGTAATCTTGGGTAGGGCCCAATTACGTATTATATAAAACTTAGTAACCCTTTGTGGTTACTATGGGTATCCTTTTATTACCCGGCCCAATTAATTATTTCTTTACCATAAATCCTTACTTATTATTATTTATTTCTCAAAAATAATAAAACTATGAAATTCCAAAAACCTTTTATGAAAATAGTCCGAAAACTCAGTTATCAGTGTATGTGCAGAAACTATCTAATTTGGCACTGTTTTGAAAATCCTGTGCAGGAATTTCCTGTTTTCCTGCTCAGTTTAAAAAATCATTTTTACTTTAAAATTGGTTTTCAATTTGCAAAATTCTTCTTCATGAAAGTTGTAGATCTTAGGGATTCCTACAACTTTTATGTTTTGCTCAAAACCCAGTTCAGCCCTTAACTTACCCATTTACCTCATTGAAATTGCCTGGCCGTGAACACTGGATTGCCCAGGCCAGGTTCGGGTTTCGCTAAAAACAGAGGCTGTTGGAGGTTTATTTTTGAAAACGGTCTGTGTTGCCACAAGGATTTTCCTTTTTCTACAACTTTCATGTTTTGACTTTCATCAAATTCGGCCTCTAAAGGCCTCAAAACCTAGTTTCCAGATTGCTGCCCTGCTTGGACCCGAATCTGGTAGTTTTCGGTTTCATTGGTCCGTATGCAAAATTACATGCACACTACCTAAAACGGTTAAAACCGTGAGCCTACGAAAAAATGCAGCACATTTACTAACGTTTTCCATGCCATAAATCTCATACATACCATACTATTTACACATAAACCCTAATGGTAAATGTTACCATTACTAGGGTTTTTGGGGTTATTCAAACCCTACACATATCAAGTAGCTTAAATACATTATCAATAATCTGAGGATCATTCCTAAATATATTGGGGACATATAACAAATACTTAGTGAGCATACACCCTTATCACATCCCTTCTAAAGCATAATTAAAAAAAAAAACACATACAACCATATAATTACACTTTCTAAACCCTATCATGCACAAATCAAGTTCAATAAAACCATTGCATGAAAAAATGGAAGATGAGCTTATGTTCTTACAACCAATTACTTGAAATACACTTAAAAACCTTGCTCCAAACTTAGTGGAAAAACTTATGAGGTTGAGAGGATTTACCTCAAATACTTGGGAGATGATCTTAAATCTTGAATCCAACAAATTTCTATTGATTTCCTTCTCCAAAAATCCGACCAAGCCTTGTTCTCTCTCTTCCCTTTGTGTTCGGCTTTGAGGGAGTTTTTGGTGACTAAAGAGTGAGCTAAAGGGGTCAAAGTAAACAAAATAGTCAAATTCTCATACAACACCTATTTATAGGTGATTTTACTTTCTCCAAAATTGCATAATAATCCCCCCACAAAGATGTATTCTGCTGATCACTCCATGCAAGGTAGCCGGCCATGATGGCCTTACTTGGTGGGCAAGCATATTCAATGATCATCTTATATAATACTTTCCATAATTTTCCAAAAATCCAAAATTACTTAATTATCTTCTTTGATGAGGTGTCTATTAGTTAGGATCCCTTTGGCTTGTCTCCCAAAGTACAGTCCAATATCATACTAATTTAGATATTATCAATACTGTTTCCAACTAAAAACAGTACTATTATACTAAACCGCAATCCAAAATTCATCTGTGCTTAATTGGACTGCGTAAAAATTTTTCTCCGGATTTGAAACCTCTCAGCCTTATTACTCTAAATATTGAGCTTGCTTTTTCTATAGTAGTCCCGTACCTTATTTTCACTTCCATATTCATAATGACGGTTTTCACAATATAATTTTATACTGTAGTACCATCTCAATCATATCTTAAATTTTCCTGGTCAAAGTTTGACCGGAATAAAATCATACATAATTCTAATTCTGATAAAATCAGATCAGACATTTCATATAAACACGCATAATACAAACTTTGATTTCAAATAACAGAAATCGTAATTTGCACAAAAGTCGGTTATTACACATGTGTGCCCCTTGTGTACGTGCCGATTGCACGCATTCCTCAGAAAGTTAAGGTTTGAAAGGTCCCTAATAATTCTGGAAATCATGAAACATGACCCTTCTGCATCAATAGAAAGCTTGAAAAGTTTCTAGAACATACATGATCCTCCCGCATCAACAGGAGGTTGGTACGACACCTTGCTTGTCTTAATTCATGACTTAAAATTTTGTTCTTACCATGTGGTTTTACCTTGGTGAACATGCATCATGATGTCACTATGTCATAATATAATATCAACCATAACATATACATACACATGACATATTATGGTATAGCACAACATATCTTGGCATAGTATAGCATATCTTGGCAAAGCATAGCATATCTTGGCATAACATAGCATAACTTAGTATAGCATAGCCTAACTTGGCATACATTAAAATATGTCATAGTGGAAAATAGAATTTACTATTTTCCATACTGTAGGTGAGGTTAGTACTTATCTCGTATACTATATCCTATGTTACGTTGCTCCAAGTCAGGGCACAACAACAGGCTATCTCCTGCTATTCCAAAGGACATAGGGTAAGGGTTCTATAAACCATACTTAAAAAATGTTGGTAATCTAACCAACATCCATACCTAACTTAGTTATATGTCCTCCTAATACAATTTTTGATACTTACTCGGTTATCACAGATAACCCTAGGGTTTTAGGTTCAACTACTCTCTAAGTATCTTGTTGGGTTAGAGCTTAGGTCAACTTGGGTTGACTATTGTTGGGTTGCTAAAGACCAAATTAATTAATTAATTTCCATTGGATTATAGTAGATAGCTTTGGGCTTTGGGCCCAATCCAATAACTCGGTATCCTTCCCGGTTATTGTTGGTCATAGCTTGGTTCACAAACTCATTTTCTTTTCCTTGGAAAAATTTATTGTCATAGAAATCCTTGTTCAATCTTAGGAGTGGGTCTTGTAAAAATTATTGAGTGTTGGAAACTGTCTTTGGAACAGCTTCTCACTGCCAATTTATCAGTTAATGTGCAGGAAGATCCTTTTCCTGCACTATTTTTTAAAACAAAAAATCCTGTGTAGGAATTTCCTATTTTCTGCACAGTTTTTAGAATCCAATTTTATTTGAAAATATGAATTGAATCTGGAAAAGTTTTCTTCACAAAAGTTTTAGATCTTGAAAAGTCCTAAAACTTTTGTGTTTGACTCGAGACCCAGTTCGGTTTCTAACCTACTCTTTTACCCTGTTGAACCTGCCTGGCCGTGCATGTAGTCTGGGCATGACCAGGTTCGGATTTTTGCAAAAACAAAGGCCGCTGAAGCCTTATTTTGCAAAAACTATCCATGCTTTCCCCTAGAAAAATCTATTTCTACAACTTTCATGTTTTAAGTTTTTCCAAATTCGGCCTCTAAGGACCTCAAAACTGTCTTTCCAGAAAACTGTCTAGTTTTACCCGAACTGGCAGTTTCCTGCTTAAGTCCATTTTTACATTCAATTTATGCTCACACTACCTCAAACAGTAGTAACCGTGAGCCTACAACAATCATGTAGTGCTTTCTAACGTTTATCCCATTATCATACATCCATACAATTTATATACAAACCCATGGATATTTTGTATCAAAATTAGGGTTTGTAAGAATGGGTTTGCAAAATCATGCATCAATCATGCAATTAACCTAATTCAAACCACAACATACATAACCTACAACCCTAGGCAGATTTGGGGACATATAACTACCTCATAGAATATTCATGAAAAACCCTAAAATCATATCATCATAGCATCATAATCATGCATAGCTTGAAAATCAAAACCACTTACTAACCTAATCAAGCACAAAACCCATAAATCTAAACTAGGGCTTGAAAAATAAATTGAGTTTATGCTCTTACAATCCGGCTTGGAAATACACTCAAATTTCCGAAGACAAGCTCAATTGAATAAGCTTAGGAGGCAAAAGGAATTTACCTCAGCCAATCTCAAGGATTGGTTCTTGATTCTTGAACCAATTCTTTTCCTTTTTCTCCCTACCACAACCGGCCTTTCCTAGGCTTGGTGGGTTCCAAAATTTCAGCCACCCTTGGTTGGTATCTCTCCAAGTTTTCCGACCACCCTACCTCACTTTTCCTTTCCTTTTATCTTCCTCTAAGGTTCGGATTTTAGGGTGCAAATGGGAGAAGAAATTTTGGCATAGTTTAGTGGTGTTTCCTCATTTTTTGTGAGCCAAATGAGCACCCCCCCCCCCCCCCCCCCACCTATTTATAGGTGAAAAAGATTTATTTTTTGGATTTATTTTTAATCCAAAATTTGCTCTTTAGTCCTTGAGCCAACCAAAATTTTCTCCCAAGTCCTTGTTGAGGTGGCCGATGTTGGGATCTATATGTGCCCTAAGGATAGAAAATCAATATTAGGGATTTTCTGTAAATATGACATTTTGATACTAATAAGAGGAGGTTATTCATGTTTAATAAGTTGTGTCCTATTTACTTTCATTTGTTGATTGTATGGTTGAGCAAACATAAAATACTCCTTGACTGTTGGAAATATATTGGATTACCATATGTATACGGGGTATACGTAGAAGACATGGTAATTTGATAACAGTCAAAATAAATAGTCCGCAATCGATGGAATAAGATTTGGGGATCTTATTCATGATAAGATTGTACAAGTTGTCTACTTCCTTGGAGGGATGGTTTGTCTTGACCATCGGATTGGTTCCGAGTGGAAACTTTAATGTATACCAGTATTGAGGTATGACATTAGATTGGACCTAAAGTGTTAATTGATTCGGTTTAATAATTCCGTTTATAAGAATCAATGAAGCTTTGATTATCATTCTGTATTAATCTTAATCCTGAAATGATTACTTGAGTTCGTATCCATGACTTATGTACTTTAATGCACTACAGGTGAGACACTGTTAATTTATGGTCAATATACTTGTGTTTTGGGTGCATGACTTATGGATAGAGAAATCAAGATTCATAGATATGGAATCCATAGCTATCTTAACGATAGTACATGTTATCTACTTAAAGGCATTATTCGGGGATTGAAAGATAGTATAACAAGATCTTGGCCATCGGTTTACTTTGTGTTCTCTGATGGTTTATCAATTGTATGGTTTTACAATTGGTGGTTCTTTCAATGGAGAATAATGGAACTTTAAGTTAAAATGATTGAAAAGGTAAAACGGAAAAAGTCCTTAATTCAATCATGGATAACAGATGGGGATTAAACAAGCGATGAATAAATCATGGAAGAAGCACTGCGTGAGAGAGCTTTCGTAATACGGTATGTAAACAGGAGTTCAGCTTCAAACTTTTAGTGGAATAGTTTTGAAGTTGATAATTGATGAATAATTAGTCTGGGATTAATTTTTCACAATTATAGGAGCCTCTTTACATATTTCCATCGGGTCCCTCTACTAGCTCATATAGTTCTAAATAGCGTCTCGGGATTTGTTCCTAAAGAGATCGGTAAATTTAAATGGAATTTTGTAATGTCTATTAAGACATGGTACTCTCTAACATGCAATCCGGAAAAGGATTGGACATATATGATTTGTCCACACATGATTGGTTAACTTGAATTTTGGAAATAAGATTGTGTTTGAATTATTTAATTTTGGAAAACAAAATTTTTCTCTCCTAATCTAAAAGAGGTACACGGTTTTAGATAGGTGGAGAGAAGAAAATTTTGTTTCAAAATTGTTCAAATATATTCCTAACATTAAACTATTAATTGATTTAAATAATGGAGATTATTCAATGAATTTTTTTTTCCTTTAAATATGGTGCACGGATTTTTGAGGAAGAAAAAATTCAAATATTCCATTTATTTAAATTAATTAATATGGTTGATGTTTGTGGAAAATATTAATTCAAATGAGTGAATCTTATTTAAATTCAAAAAGGGTTTAAAAAAATTTGAATCTAGATAGGACTAGGATCTTTTCACGAGTCTAGATTCTTGATTTAAAATTTGAACCACCAATCTATATTTATCCTAAAGTGGCCGAATTTTTGGAGGAGATTTCCTCTTGGAAAAACGTTTTTAGGTTCAATGAATCTAGTCCTAAAGTTGTATGATCTTTTGGTTCAAAATTTATCCGGAATTAAATTTTGAAAAGGATTAGACTTTTATATAAAGGCTAGGAATTCTTGAGAAACTAATTTTTGATTAATTTCAAGGAGAAAAACGTTTTTGTGAGTGAGAGAAAAAATAATTTGGGTTTCTTCTACTTCACAAAAATTCGGCTATCTTGTGAGAAAGAAAAAGAGAGAAAATTCCATTGATTCAAAACTGTGAGGAAGGCTAAACCGAGTGATAATTTTCATAGGAGGTTAACCAGTTCCTGTTTTGTAGTTTTGAAGAAAGAAGTTGGATCGTATTCTCAACGAGGAACATCGGATTGAGAAGGAGGGATCTAGACTTCGGAAAACATTACCGGTCACTTGGATTCATAGAACGTGTGCCCACACACACTCTGAGACGTGGAACTCGAGAATAGTAGAGAAGACACGTTGGTCAAACGCTCTAGTGATTCCGGAATCCGAGAAATAAGGTACGCTTGATCATGAATTTAATTTATTGTTATATGCATCATGAGATTCTTTTCGAAACGGCATAAAAATTTTAAAACTTCCGCTGCGCCGTAACACCGATATCGGATCCGTTTTTTCCAACAATTGGTATCAGAGCCTACTCATGATTATGCATATAACATAAATTATTTGATCAAATAAATTTCTCTCTATGCATTAATGAAATATTTTAGAGAGTTGGCACTCTAGGTTTTATTTTGTGTATGTTAAATATATTATGAATGGATGTATAGATGAATGAATGCTTTATATTATTTTTATAATATATGATGCTTGTTCAATTTTGCCGGTCATGATTCCATAGAGGTTAGAATTTGTATCTAAGTTGTTCAAGTGTAATAGATGCGGTCTATTATCACCGCTAGGTCGTTCTTTCAATTCCTAGAATTTTTGTAAGCCGGAAACGGTATAGGAATTTTTTTGTAAAATTCGGGATACAATGGATTCGAGGAGATTGAAGATGAACGAAGGTATGTAAATTTTCAAAGGATGTGATTTTGTGTTTTTTGTTATTTTCAATAAAAAAAACTTTCTTTTAATAAAAAATTTAAAAAAATCACAAAATCTTTTTGAAAATTTAATTTGCCAATGATATGTGATCTTGATAATTTGAAAATCAAAATTAAAAATTTAAATTTAAATTTAATGGATATTATTATGAATTTTAAAATTTTGAGATTTAAATTTGAAATTTGAAATTTCAAATTTTTTGAATTTTAAAATTTAATAAACCGGATTTTTATTTAAATTTTGATATTTTGTAATGTTGATTAAAATTAAAAATCACATATAATCTTTTTTGAAATTTGAATTTTAAATTTAAATTGAAAAAGATGTGACATTGGAGAAAGAAGACACATTGAAGAAGGATACAAGGCATGGATCTACAAATGAAGGCCAATATATGTTTCGGTTAATTTTTGTAAATTTTACAATTTTCTTTTCTCTAGGATGGAATCATGATCCATGGCTATTTACATATTTTGCAAACCATGGATGATGTGCTGCTAGATTAATATGTTATACTATTTCGTGATGTATTGATAACATGCCATATAGACTAGGGAGTGCCACTCAATAAATATTGTTTATGCATGAAAAACAAAAACCCAAATTTAAAAGATTGAGTGGGAGAAGGTTTTATACACTAAGACCTACGGTCTCCATCGTTGGTCCAATAGTTACGCATGGTAGTACCAACTACTCGGTTTTGACCCGGGAATTCCCTTCGGATAGGTATCTTACCTAGAGCGCACACTGATTTGGATTTCCGAAAGGATAACAATTTTGGGCATATTTTATGTTTAGATCACCCCTCGGTGGCGGATGTAAAATATGGATTCAAAATTGGAAATGATGGTTATACACTCATGCTACTTTATTTATTAATCCTCCCTCGAGGCTCTGATATGTAATGTAACGACCCGCCTAGCACAGGCCGCTACCATACATACATACATACGTAACATACTTCCTTACATATTTGGCGTAAACAGCGGAATTTTTTTTTTATAAGGCGCGTACGAGCGCATAACAATATAAAAAAACGATTTGTGAAAAACAATCATTATACATAAAAAGACAAAACGTGTAGCGGCTTTATTTCCCACATTTCACAGCTTGCCCTGCCACGCTCCCCCATCTTGTATCAACAATTGGCCGTAGGTTGGTTACCTACAGCATAGATGTAATACCCGGAATTTTGATGAACCTATGATTTCCTTTTAGATAAGGAAAATCACAAGTTTGAATCTAGTATGTCGATATGAAACTCATGATCTGAGTTAAATATCAGTAAATATTTGAGTTCTCGTTTAAGTATCTACGAGACTCAGTAATAGCTTGCTTTAGTCAAGCGTGAAGCCTTTCGAGAAAAAGGGCAAAATAGGAATTTATGATTTTATGCCGGTCAATGTTTGACCAAGTTGATTTTATGTTTGTTTGAGATGAGATTGCAGTATAATTATCAGTATGAAAATTTTACTGCGACAAACCGTCATTGCAAACAAATAAGTAGTTTCAAGTCTTAAGGAAATCCTATACGCAGTCCAGTTAAGTATAGATAAATTCTGGACAGTGGTCCAGTACAAATTATACTGTTGTTAGATGAAAACAGTATTTGAAATGGACTGTATTTAAGAGGATAGCCTATGGGGCCTTATAGGTGACACCTTGTCCTAAAAAGAACTAAAATGTAAATATTTTGTCTTTAGGGACCAATATGTAATTTTAAGAAAAGTGAATGGTTATGGATTTTAAGAAAGTTAAGATAGTGTTAAGTGATTGATTAAGCAAGAATTGGAGGCCAAATGCTATCACCATAAGTCGGCCACCTCATGAGGACTAAAGTGCAAATATTTTTGCCTGTAAGGGCCAAAGTGCAATTTTGTGAAAATTGTGGTTCGATAGATAAATTTGTAAATTTATGGAACTATGGATTTTTCTAGTTAGATTTCCTAGTTCAATTTAGCTTATGATGATTTTTAAAAATTTGGTTAACCTAGTTGGAAACCAAGGAATCAAGTTAAGTTTGATTGGTTCAAAAATTGACCAATCATTTGCTTACATTTGTGCACAATGGGACCGGCCACTTCAAGGGTTAATGAGCAAATATTTTGCTCTTAAGGACCAATAGGCAAAGTATGAAAAATTTGAAGTTCATTAGAAATTGACACTTCACAATTTTAGCTTTGCCTAATAAGCAAAGTAGTTTTGCTTACTAAGCTATGTTGCATCTTGCAACTTTCACATTTAGCAAGTAATGGCCGGCCACCTTATGAAGAATTTCAAGAAAAATTATGACAGATTTTTCTTACTAAGCATTCAAATTCAACTAAGCCAATGATTGGTTACAAATTTAGTTACCATAGTTACATTGAAAACCAAGGAAGTAAACTAGGATTTGTTAACTTAATTGGCCTAATCATTTTCTTCCATTTGGATTCTCCATGGCCGGCCACCTCTAGAATAGATAAGCAATTATGTTAAGGTTAAGAACTCAAATGCAAATATGGAATCAAGGGCTTATTAAGAGCTTGACACATCATGGTCTTAGCCTTAGTGAGTAAGCTTGATAGCTTAGCTTACTTGGTTAAGAATAAATCTCAAGCAAACACCTATCACTTGACTCATCATGGCCGGCCACCACATGGTTCCAATGAGTAAATATGTTACTCTTGGGAATTAATTTGCAGCTTAGAATTAATAGTTTGTCAAAGTTTTTGAGAGATGACAAGTGTAGTTTATAGCTTTGGTGAGCAAGCTTATAGCCTTGCTTGCTTGGCTTGATTAATTCAAGTTTGTGTTGCCACCTCTTGGCCGGCCATCACAAGGAAAAGACACCTCATGTGTCTAGCTTTGATGAGCCAACCTTTAGCCTTGATTAATTGGCCATCTAGACCCTTCTTAACCGGCCAACTCATAGGACTTGGAAGCAAATATGCTGTCTATGGGAGCTAATAACCAATCTAGCTTTGCCTCCTTGATTAGCTAAGATTTTGACACATCATCACCTAATGGCCAGCCATCTTGAGAACATGCCACATAACCTAGTAGCCTTGGTGAGTAAGTCACCTTAGCTGTGCTTACGCAACTTCTAGGGCTATTCATGGCCGGCCAACACACAAGGTGTTGTGAGCAAAATGAATTTTTTTGGAGGACTAATTGGCAAAGTGGGAACAAGTCTTCATCTATAAATAGGTGAAGGCAAAATCTGTATGTTTCTTTTAGTAAACCTTGCAGCCAACAAGCACCTTTTTTACCCCTTAGGAGCCGAACAATAGTGTGAGTGAAAGGTGAAGACATATTCGGTTTTGTTGGACTAGTGAAAAAGAAAACCTCCAAAATCCTAAGCTGGAATTTGTTTTGTGAAGCTTAAGGTTTTTAACCTCTAGTTTTCATTCACGTTTTTGATAAGAAGATTAAGAGTGTGATGTTATGTATAAGCATGAGTTTATGATAAGTAGATTCAAGTACTATGCTTTATGTGTAGTTGATAGTTTTCGGTTTTGGATATGCTAGTTTCGAATTAAGATTTTGAAACAAGTTTAAGATTTTTGTTTTAAAAAGATATATGAGTAAGAACTGAAAGTGTGATTATGAAATGGTTAGGTAACGCCTGCATGCTTGATATAGGCTCACGGGGTACCCGTTTGAGGTAGTGTGCACGTTAGTTTACCTAAAAACCAAACCGAATGAAAACTGCCAGTTTCGGGTCAAACTGGACAGTAATTTGGAAAGCAAATTTTGAGGCCCTTAGAGGCCGAATCTTGAAAAGGTCAAAACTACAAAGTTGTAGAGAAGGGAAAATCCTAGGGGCCAACGCGAGTAGTTTTTGAAAATAAGGCCTCTAAGACCTTTGTTTTTGCAAAAACACGAGACCTATTTTAAGGTTAATAAAATGGTCGAAGAATTTTTCAAAGGCAGAAACAAGTATGTTAGGATCAGATTTGGATTTTATGTTTAAAACAGAAGTTGTAGGAACCTTCAAGGTCTACAACTTTCATGAAGGAAATGTTTTCAAATTCAAAACAGAAAAGGATCGAATTTAAAGACAGATTTCAAATACAGTTTGTTTTTAGAATTTTAGCCCCATAAGTGTACGTACCGGGCACGCAACTATGGAGTGGTTGGGGCGGCCAGTCCATTTCTGTAACGACCCGCCTAGCACAGGCCGCTACCATATATACATACATACGTAACATACTTCCTTACATATTTGGCGTAAACAGCGGAAATTTTATTTTATTTTTATAAGGCGCGTACAAGCGCATAACAATATAAAAAAAAACGATTTGTGAAAAACAATCATTATACATAAAAAGACAAAACGCGTAGAGGCTTTATTTTCCACATTTCACACATTACCCTGCCACGCTCCCCCATCTTGTATCAACAATTGCCCGTAGGTTGTTTACCTACAGCATAGACGTTAGTGAGCTTTCGCTCAGCAAGTACAACTATTAAACCACGAAACAAAACAAACCTATGCTATCAAAGCGCGTATCATGGCATGACCTATTTTCCAAGCTTTAAATGCTGAAATTAATCCATTCGATGAGCTTCTAGACTGTCTGTAAAAATTGAATTCCTCTTCACCGGAAGGATTAAACATAACACAACGCGTTCGACAATCAATCTTAGCGTTGTACTTACCTAGGAAGAACAAGAAAAGGAACTACAGCCTGAGGATGTTCCTATCATTAAGGAATATTTGGATGTTTTTCCAAAAGATTTGACTAGACTTCCGCCGGAGCGAGAAATTTCTTTCGAAATAGAATTGTTGCTAGGAGCAGCACCTATATCGAAAGCACCCTATCGTATGGCCCCAGCCGAGCATAGAGAACTCCAAGTACAGTTGCAAGAACTATTGGACAAGGGATTTATGTAATACCCGAAATTTCGATGAAACTATGATTTCCTTTTAGATAAGGAAAATCCCGAGTCTTACTCTTGGATGTCGATATAAAACTCACGATCTGAGTTAAATATCAGTATATGTTTGAGTTCTCGTTTAATTAGCTATGAGACTCAATAAGCAGTTTGCTTAGTCATGCATCTGACCCTTGAGCAAAAATCGAAGAAAAATCCTATGATTTTATGATTGGTCAAAGTTGACCGAAAAGTCAAAAGGTTGACCAGGAAGGTCAATTAGATGATGGTGCTGAGATACGGCAAAGCAGTATGGAATTATACTGCGGTAAACCTTCATTTCGGTCGAATTAGCAAGCATAAGTTATGAGATCACCCTAGAAAAATCAAGCACACTAAGTTGGATATCAAGGGCCAGATGGCTTTAAGAAATAAGAAAAAAAAAATTTTATACAGTCCGTTTTTACACAGATGAATTTTGGACTGTAGTACAGTATAAAAATATTGTGTTTAAGCAAAGTGATGTCATCAAGGTGAGATAAGATTGGCTTGATCTCCAAGTAAGGGGCCGGCCACCTAGAGGGCATAAATGCAAGAATTTTAACTTTTGGGGCCAAAATGCAATTTCTGAAAAATAGGTGATGTAAGCAAGATGATGTCATCAAAATGATGTCATCATTTGCTTGGAGAACAAGGTGATGGCCGGCCAACATGCCACTTGGAAGGTCAAATTGTAAATATTTTGTCTTTTGGGGGCAAAAGTGTAATTTTAGGGAAAAATGATGATGTAAGCATGAGGTAAGCACATGATGTCATCAAGATGATGTCATCATGATGAGGTAAGCAAAACTTGGGCTCCAAGGCAACCAATGGCCGGCCACATGTAGGGGACTAACTAGCAAATATTTTATTTTTAAGCCCTAATATGCAATTTTGGAAATAAAAATAAATGGTGAAAATTTGTAATTTTCACCTATAAATAGAGCTGTTGGGGGGCGGTTTTTGGCAGCTCAAAACACTCCAAAACTCTGCCCAATTTTCTCCACAAAGTCCCCTAAAAGCCGAGCCAAAGAGTGAAAAAATTTTTGGAACCATTTCTTGGCCAAGTGGCCGGTTGTGAACAAGAAGAAAAAGCAGAAAAAAAAATGTTAGAGACTGGTAAGTGTGAGTTGTCGGGTCTGTTTAGGGACAGCCACCAAGGGACCAAAAAAGTTTTGGTGCCCATTGGAGGGGAGGAGCAAGGCCGGACTTGGTGAGGAGTAGCAACCAAAGGACAGAAAAATTTTGGGCAAGTCCTAGGGAGTGGCCGGTTGTGTAGGGAGCAAGGGAGGTAATTTCCTTTAGCCCTAAGCTGTTAATTTGAGCTTCAATTTAAGTGTATTTCCAGCATTGGATGTAAGAGCATAAGCTCACTTTTTAGTGCTTGATTATGCTTGATTAGGGTTGGTGGTCTCTAGTTTATGATTTTGATGCATGTTTGCAATATGCCTATCAAGTGTTTGTTATATGTTCCCATAGGTTTAAGATTGAATGTATGATAGATTGGAACGTTAAAAACGATTGCATGTGTGACTGTAGGCTCCCGCTGTAGTCGGTTGAGGTAGTGTGCGCGTTTTAGGACGAGAAACGAATTTATGAACCGAAACTGCCAGTCTCGGGTCAAGATTGGGCAGCGTTCTGGAAATGCTAATTTGAGGCCCTTAGAGGCCGAATTTGAAAAAACTCAAAACTACAAAGTTGTAGATAATGGTTTTTCCTAGAGGACTACGTGGACCGTTTTCTAAAATAAGACTCTAAAGGCCTCGGTTTTTATGAAAATCCGAGCCTGACCGTGCCCAGGATTTATGCACGGCCAGGTGAGTTCAACAAGGAATAAGGGCATGTTAAATTCCGAACTGGGTTTTCCTCAAACCATAAAAGTTGTAGTATTATCCGAGATCTACAACTTTTATGAAGAAAGTTTTATCAAATTCGGAACTGATTTTAAAGTAAAAATTAGATTCTAAAGACTGTGCAGGAAATAGAAATTCCAGTATAAGATTTTCAGAAAATAGTACATAAGCAGGAAATTCCTGCTCATGTAACGACCCGCCTAACACAGGCCGTTACCGTACATACATACATACGTACTTACATGCATACATACTTATACGTAAAATAGCGGAATAAATTTTTTTTTTTTTATAAGCCATATAAACATATTTGCACATACGTAAATAATTATACTGATTAATTAAAAACGTTACGCAGGCATATATAAAGCTTATAAAATAATCACATAATTAAGCAAAACGCATGGCGGCATTGGTCCCATATTTCACAGTTCAGCACACCTCGCCCTCCATCTTGTATCACGGGTTGCTACTAGGCTGCTTACCTACAGCATAGATGTAAGACAATGAGCTAACGCTCAGCAAGTACAACTATTAAATACCGCAGTAACATAAACACAATGTAAGATCTAGAATTTTCATCGTTAATATTTCTTGTATAGAAATTTAAATTGTACCGTAATGGTATCTATGAAAAAAATCCCGGCTCAGGTTTTTTTTATTAAATTTCATGAGTTCTTATGGCTTCGTAAGACTCAAATACGATCGCTTAGTCAAGCCCATGATCTTTTGTGTCCACAAGATAGAAAATTCTATGATTTTATTGAAAGTCAACGTTTGACCGAAAAAGTCAAAGTTGACCATGAAGGTCAAAGTTGACCATGAAAGTCAAAGTTGACCCGAGAAGTCAAAGATTGACTAAAAAGGTCAACTATGTGACGGAACTTAAGTATGTTAAGCAGTATAGGTTATATACTGAGAAAAACCGTTTTTACGGATAAAATAATTAGAATTAAATCTAAAACCACCATAGAAAAAATCAAGCACATTAAATAGATTATTAAGGGCCAAAGGACTTGAAGCGGAAAGAAAAGTTTTTCGTACCATCCATTTTATGACAGATAAATTTTGGAATAAAAATTTAATTTATGATACTGTGTATTAAGTAACACAGTATTAGCAATGACTGTTTGGCTAAAAATGGATTGCTTATCAAGGTTTAAAGCCAAACAAGCCTTAAGGGAGAATGACATCACCTTATCCATTATTTATGACATCATTTGGATTTAAGCTAAAATTGGAAAGTAATTGGTTGGTTCTAGACCACATAATGGCCGGCCACCTCACCCCCCTTTTAGTGTAAAATGTTAGTTTTTGAGGGACTAAACTTGCAATTGAACAAAGCTCCAAAACCTCTATAAATAGGTGGCCATTCTATTCAAAAAATCAGAAAACTCAGCCATACTCTACCCATTTTTCTCTGCCCAAAACCGACCCTTAGCAGCCAAGAAAGAAACAAGAACAAAAGCAGAAATCCAAGAGAGAATCCACTAGGGTGAGTTCGGTTTTCAGCTAGGAGGAAAGAAAAGAGTGCTGGAAATTTTGGAGCTCTTGTTTGGCAAGCTGGCCGTGTGTGTGTGTGCTGGAAAAAGGGTGAGAAAAATTGTTGGAAGGCCTTAGGGAGTGCTGGAATTAGTGGCTGGAATCTGTGTGGTGCAGCAGCCAAGGACCAGAAAAATTTCTGGGTGAGCTTAGGGAGAGGCCGGTTGTGTCTAGGAGCCAAGGGGGAAGAAACTTTGGACCAAACCCTAACCAACTTTAGGGTTCATTAAGGTAAAATCTTCCACAGCTTTCAGCTTTCAATTTGGTTCAATTTGGAAGTTATTTTGTATTTCAAGTTGTTGGTTGTAAGAGCATAAGCTCTAAGTTATTTTTTCGGCCCTAGT
>CM046372.1:1677132-1687311 GCA_025413025.1 Ficus hispida | reverse complement strand
AGCCGGAAACTCGTTTAGGTTATGTGCTTGATTTGTAGATTAAGGGTGGTTGCTGATTTTAAATATGGTATGATTTAAGTATGCTTGCTTGATGTATGTGGATTGTATGCTAGCTGATTTTCAAGATTATATGCCCCTAATAAGTTAAGATAGGAGTTAGAATGCATGATTAGGTTAAATGGTAGATTTGGTGTAATTGTGCAAGATTGAATTTTCTGCAACCTTCATTATTTGGGGGAAAGAATAATGGGTTGCATGGATGAGTTTTAATTTGTGTTTAAAAAGAAATTGTTGTTAGAAAGGCGCTGTATGACTGACTTAGGCTCCCGCTGAGTTCGGTTGAGGTAGTGTGCTCGTTTTAGGACCGAAAACGATTAGGAGATAGAAAACTGGCCATTCGGGTTCAAGTTACCCTGTTTTCTGAAAAGCAAATTTTGAGGCCCTTAGAGGCCGATTTTCGAAAAACGTAAAACATGAAAGTTGTTGAGAACGGTTTTTCCTATAAGACAACGCTGACAGTTTTTAAAAATAAGGCTCCAACGGCCTTCGTTTTCATAGAAATCCGAGCCTGACCGTGCCCAGACTTCATGCACGGCCAGGTGAATTTAAAAAGGGAAAACGAGTGGGTTAAAGTCCGAAATAGATTTTGATCAAAACATGAAAGTTTTAGAGCTTTTTAAGATTTAAAACTTTGATGAAGGAAACTTTTTCAAATTCGAACTCAGTTTTTCAAAGAAAAATGTATTTCAAAAACTGTGCAGTGATCGGTAGGTTACTGCTCAGGGTCTCTAAAAACAGTGTTAGAATTAGGCATTCCTGCACATATGTTAACAAAATTACAGTAAAAAGCTGTCCCAAAGACAGTTTTGACTTTTAAAGATTTTTACAATGAACCCACTCATAAGGATTTTAAAGAAAACTCTAAGTTTTCAAAAGCGGTTTCTAAACTAAGTTTCGATGAGCAATAACCGGAAAAAGATACCGAGTTATTGGTTTGGGCCCGAAGCCCAAGGGTTATCCAACGTAACCCCAATAAGGAACTAAGACTATGGAATAGGACCCTTGTCTCGAGGGTTACCTATAGGGTTATTTATAGTAACCCGTTCCTTATGTTTTCAAGTTAATCATATGGGGGCATATAACGCAGATAAAATGAATGTTGGTTGAGATAACCAACAGTTTAAAAAGTTAGGATTTCAGAATCCTGACGCTATGTCCTTTGTAATAACAGGTGATAATCTGTTATTGCAACCTGTTCAGGAGCGGCGTAGCATCGGACTTAGAATTCGAGGTAAGTACAACTCCGCCTACAGCATAGGCTTTAGTTGAATACTTGCCTAAGTATGAGTGAGAAATGCTATGGTAGTTGATGTGATATGCTTAGGAAATGTTATATTTTATGAATATGCCATGATGAAATGTTATGATATGATTAAGATGTATGATGAATTTATGATATGAAACATGATAAGATTATGTTTTATGAATATGTGACATCACGAAGCATGTTCACTAACTCTAAATAAGAATGATTAAGAAATTATGAAAGATAAGTATGAAGGCAAGCAAGTTGCCTGTGTCGTACCGACCCGCTCGTAGGTCGGGTTGGACTATGGATTGAGTTGGAAATGGACTGGCCGCCCCAACCACTCCATAGTTGCGCGCCCGGTACGTACACTTATGGGGCCCATAAGCATGATAACCATGATAAGCAAGATAAGCATGTTAGATACGATAAGTATGATAAGCTATGAAATACCAAGCAAGCATAATCAAGCATAATTGGCTCATGCATGAATAGGGTAGAATGTGTTATGTTAGATTTGAGTTATGTTTTGTATTGTTATTTGTTGCGAATAATTATGTTGTACTTGCTGAGCGAAAGCTCACGTCTTACGTCTATGCTGTAGGTAAGCAACCTGTCAGCAAATTTTGATACGAGACGGCGAGCGGGGCAGGGTGAACTGTGAAGTGAGTGGGATATTCTGCCGCTACGTGTTTTGTCTCTTATGTACATTATATAGTATCCGGTGTTCGATTATTGCTTTTTGTTTTGTTCATACATTCGCTATTTATATATCGTTATTGTTCATACACCCCGTATAAAAAAAAAATATTTCCGCTGTGTACGTTAAGTATGTAGTTATGTATGTATGTACGGTAACGGCCTGTGCTAGGCGGGTCGTTACAGAGTTGGTATCAGAGCGGTTTCTGCTATCTCACTTCACAGTCTGCCTGCCATCGCCACCATCATTGTAAGTTAAGTTTAATTTCAAATAGTAAATAATTATTATGTGCCTATATTATGATAGACTCGACGATATGGACCCGGACCAAGTCGAGGCGGACCGAGAGGCGACGAGGTCATTCTTTCAGTCGTGTCCGCTTATGTTTGACGGCACGAGACGCACAGTACCTGTGGCAGCGTGGTTGTATGATATGGAGTTGATCTTCCATATCTGCCACATCGAGGCCCGGCTACAGGTTTCTTTGGCTAGCCGGTGTTTTGCTGTCGACGCTCGGATTTGGTGGATCACTCTAGGAGAGCGTCAGTTGCCGAGCCGCACGTGGCCGCATTTTCGTACGGTAGTGATGGCTCGTTACGGGCCGATATTAGGCGAGGGAGCAGGCGATCTTCTTCGCGATTTTGAGATCTATGAGGACATGCACCACACTCGTTACCTCAGCTACGTAGCTGATTGGCACGCGTATCCTCAAGAGACGATGGCCCATTATTGCCGACGATTCCAGGAGTCGATGCTGCCATACATTCCTCAGTATCTACAGAGTCCCGAGCTGCAGGCCTTAGTTATTCTTAGGAATGGATTGCCTATTCAGATCCGGCAGTACGTTCCTGAACCTATGCTCGGTTTGTCAGTTGGACACATGATTGAGGCTATTTTGGGAGTCGAGGCTAACATTCACGATATGCCAGCCCCGGATTTGGCAGAGGCTCAGCAGGCGCCAGTAGAGGACGCCGAGATGGCAGAGCCGATTTATGAGCCGGGTCCCGTTGTTCCCGAGGATCCGATTCCCGCAGCCCCAGTACCGGAGGTGCCATATCAGGAGGCCGAGGCTGATTTAGCAGCCGAGGACTTTGACCCTGATGATCTCATCATTATTCCGGAGGACCCACCGGAGGATCCACCTATCATCGACATATCGAGTGATGATGAGGATGATGAGGAGCCAGACCCTGAGTTAGAGCACGCAGGTTGGCTGGACTATGAGGAGGATTTAGAGGATCCAGAGGAGATTCCGTTGGCTGACGGAGAAGGAGAGTCTGATTCTGACGTATCGTCGGTGGTCACTTCTGAGCACATAGATTAGATAGACTGTATGTATATCTTTTGATGCTAGACTGATATGTACTAGCTTATTCTTTTTGGATGATAGGCTTGTACACATATGTATGATGGTAAAGTGGTAGACACTTCCATCTGAAATTTTTGACCAGGTATGATGTATCTGATATGTATATACGATATTGTACATATGATGTTCTTTTTGTACAAATGCAAAAGACAAGTTTATGAATGAAATGTTATGTTACGATGAAATTCTAAGAATTATGTTATGATATGTTATGTTATGTTAATGTATGCATGATACGATATGTATGAAATATGTGTGCGATGATATGACTATGATCGGCTATGTTTGTGATTGGACACAAGGTATGATAGTGTTATAGAATATTATATGCATGAAAGATAGGATATTGACAGTATGGTAATATCTTTTCTTATGTCTTATAAAGGAATTTGAAAATGGTGCGCACTCGTAAGACGGTACCAGTAAACCCTCCTGAGCCTGATATCGCGACCATTGTAGCAAATTTACAACGGCAGTTGCTGGAACAGCAACGTGAAACGGAAAGACTGCGAGAGCAATTGCCTCAGATAAATGATAGACCGCCTGTAGACGAAGTTCCTCCGCATCACGACAGAGTACCCCCGGTAGTACCCCAGGTACCCGAAGTCTAACCGGAGGTCCGACAAGAAGTTCCGTTAGCACCCATTGGGAACCCAGCAAATCTACAACCGGTGCGGGAAGATTTGCTTTATGAGCGGTTTAGAAGGATGAAGGCGCCGGAATTTGATGGACTAATGGATCCAATCTCCGCGGATAATTGGTTGATAGACATCCAAGTTATCTTGGATTTCATGAGGCTCTCGGAGCAAGAGAAGGTGTTTTGTGCTTCCTTCGCTCTGAAAAAGGACGCAAGGCACTGGTGGATGACCGTGCAGATGAGGCGTGACGTTGCGACCATGAACTGGCAAGATTTTGTCATGGAGTTTCGCAACATGTTTTATAATAGGGAGATCCTCGCAGCTCAGCAGGACGAGTTCTCCAATCTGAAGCAATGATCGATGACTGTGATGGAAGCAGTCAAGAAGTTCGAACAACTGGCACGGCTATGCCCTGAATTGGTACCCAGTGAGACCGAGAAGGTTAGGCGAATGATGAAAATGTTTCGTACCGACATCGCCAGACAAGTGAGTGCTGGCAGTAGCCCACCTACTCTAGTGTCTGACTGTGTGAGTCGAGCCCTAAGAGCAGAATACTGGATTAACCAGGATAGGGAGGCTAGGGCTCAGATTTTTAAGGCCAGGAAGGAAGAGAAAGCCGTAGTTAAGCCAATGCCACCCTGGCAAGGTCCGGAGTTGAATCAGAAGGGTCAGATGGGTAGCCAGGCCCAAGGCCCCAAGCAATTGGGGAGGTTCAAGAGGAAGGGAAATTTCTCTAGTCAAGGACCACAAAGGAATTTCCCTCAGAAGAGGATTTCTGGAGGAAATGAGGGAAACCGTACAGAATACCCGGTGTGCGCGAAATGTGGGAAGAAACACCCGGGGACGTGCAGAATGGGATCTAATGCTTGCTTTCTTTGCGGCAAAGAAGGGCATTATGCGAGGAATTGCACTCTAAACAATCAAGGCCAGAACCCTACCTATCCGAACCGGAACCCCAACAGCCAACTTCATGCAGTCCAGGCGAGGCTAGAGGGACCCTCGATCACTCAGGGAAGATTAGAAGCCCCTGAACCCCAGGCCAGAATCTATGCCTATACGAAGGGAGATACAGAAGCAGGGACTTCGCATGTGGTGACAGGTCAGATTTCTATCGCCACTCTTGATGCTGTTGCTCTATTTGATTCTGGTGCTACGCATTCTTTTGTGTCTCTGGAGTTCATCCAGAAGTTAGGAAGAGGTGTGGATGTTTTAGATCAGCCTTTCAAAACCTCTTTGCCATCCGGAGAATTTTTGTGGTCAAATTTCTGGATTCGTGATGCTTCTGTCATTCTCTATAATAGAGAATTGTTTGTAGATCTCATCGCAATCAAGCTTCAAGATTTCGATGTGATCTTAGGAATGGATTTCTTAGGAAGGTACAACGCCCGGATTGACTGTCGGAAACGTTGCGTCACGTTCAACCCCTACGGTGAGGAAGAATTTACCTTCTACGGACAGACTCACCACTCAGCCACCAGACTGATTTCGGCAATGAAGGCTTGGAGAATGATTGCTAATGGTTGTCAAGGATATTTAGCTAACATGGTGGACAAAGATCGGGAGTTAGAGTTGAGACCGGAAGATATTCCCATTATAAAGGAATATGTGGATGTCTTTTCGAAGGAACTGCCAGGACTTCCGCCGGAGCGTGAAATATCGTTTGAGATCGAGCTATTGCCTGGAACCGCACCGATATCAAAAGCGCCCTACCGAATGGCACCTGCCAAGCTTAGGGAACTTCAAGTGCAGTTGCAGGAACTGCTTAACAAGGGATTTATTCGACAAAGCTACTCTCCATGGGGAGCCCCGGTGTTATTCGTGAAAAAGAAAGATGGATCTTTGCGCATGTGCATTGATTATCGGGAGCTAAATAAGATAACGATCAAGAACAAGTATCCTCTTCTGAGGATTGATGATCTGTTCGATCAACTCAGAGGAGCAGTAGTATTTTCAAAAGTAGATCTGCGCTCAGGCTATCACCAGCTGAAGATCAAGGAGTCCGATATCTCCAAGACAGCTTTTCGAACTCGTTATGGGCATTAT
This sequence comes from Ficus hispida, assembly GCA_025413025.1. Lineage (NCBI taxonomy): Eukaryota > Viridiplantae > Streptophyta > Magnoliopsida > Rosales > Moraceae > Ficus > Ficus hispida. The sequence goes on along the minus strand of CM046372.1, from coordinate 1,681,255 downwards.
GAGTTTTTGGTTATGCCATTTGGACTAACCAATGCCCCAGCCGCGTTCATGGACCTTATGAATCGAGTATTCAAGGAATACCTGGACAAGTTCGTCATCGTCTTTATTGATGATATTTTAATCTACTCAAGGTCCAATGAAGAGCATGAGCATCACCTTGGATTGGTGATGGAAACGTTGAGAAGGAATCAGCTATATGCCAAATTCACAAAGTGTGAATTTTGGCTGGAAAAAGTGCATTTCTTGGGCCATGTAGTGCTAAAGGAAGGATTTCTGTGGACCCTGCAAAGGTGGAAGCGGTCAGTACGTGGCCAGCACCTAAGAATGTCACGGAGATAAGGAGCTTTCTTGGACTATGTAACAACCCGCCTAGCACAGGCCGTTACCATACATACATACATACATACATGCGTACTTATTTATTTGGCGTAAGCAGCGGAAATTTTTTTTTTTTTATACAGTGCGGATACTTGCAATATATAACGATGTTTGCGTACAAAATAATTTACATAAAAAGATTAAAACGCGAAGCGGTTATAATCCCCACATTTCACAGCTTGCCCTGCCTCGCTCGCCACCTTGCACCATCAGTTGCCTGTAGGTTGCTTACCTACAGCATAGACGTAAGACACGTGAGCTTTCGCTCAGCAAGTACAACATATACATATTCGCGGAAACAAACATAAACATACTCATCATGACCTTACATAGACATCGCATATCATACATGTCATACATAACTTCCCATAGCATACATATCATAACATACATAACATGTCATAACATCGCATAATATATGCATGTACCAGTTATGCTCTTATTATGCCATTGTATTCATTCTTAACTTATCTTACTAATGGGCCCCTTATCATGAGTGTACGTACCGGGCGCGCAACTATGATTTGGTTGGGACGGCCAAACCAATTCCAACTCAAACCACAGTCCAACCCGACCTAACGCGAGTCGGTACGACACAGGCAAGCTTGTTTGCCATCATACTTACTTTTCATGAACTCATACTTGTTCTTATTAGTGAACATGCTTCGTGATGTCACTATTCATAACTCATGCTCATATCTTGGCATTATATCTTTTTCTCATGCTAATGAACTTAACATAGTCATATATTAAACACAGCATCACATACAGCAAACATACTTGGCAAGTATACAACACAAGCCTATGCTGTAGGCGGAGTTGTACTTACCTTGAGTACTATGTCCCGAGACTTGTTGATCCAATACGGGATACCTCAGCAGGTTATCTTCTGCCATATCAGAGGACATAGAGTAAGAATTATGTTCTTATAGAATGTCGGTAATCCAACATTCATACCTATTTGTGGTTATATGTTCCCCCCCACCTTTACACAATGCCGGATACTTTCTCAGTATCACAGATAACCCTATGGTTTAGAACATACTTAAGTTAGTCACATAAAGTAACCTTGGCTAAACAGCCTTTCATAACTGTGTTAGGTTATTAAACCTAACCTTGAGCCTAAGCTTGTTTGAAAATTCATTCCATCGGGTTACTCTTGAGTAACCCTGGTTTTTAGGCCCAACTTAGTCATTATATTGGGTTATGTTGGATAACCCTTGAGCTTAGGGCCCAAACCAATAACTCGGTACCTTTCCCGGTTATGGTTCATTTAACTCGATTTAAACTCTTTCTTTATTTCGGAAAAACTTAGAGTTTTAAGAACATTTTATTAAAAACTCAGAATCTGATGAGTGGGTCTTTGTAAAAATCATTAAAAACATAAACTGCCTTTGGAACAGTTTCTCACTGAGAATTAGTCAGTGGATGTGCAGAAATGTCCTTTTCCTGCACTGTTTTAGAAAACTTTATGCAGGAATTTCTTGTTCACTGCACAGTTTTGAAATCCAATTTTCTATTTAAAAATCAAAGCCGAATTTGAAAAAGTTTTCTTCATCAAAGTTTTAAAGCATTCAAAATCCTAAAACTTTTGTTTTGAACTCGAGACCCAAATCGGTCTCTAACCTACTCCTTTAACCTGTTAAACTCACCTGACCGTGTATAGGGTCTGGGCACGGTCAGGCTCGGGTTTTCTCAAAAACGAAGGCCATTGGAGCCTTATTTTTGAAAACTGTCTGAGTTGGCCCCTAGGAAAAACCCTTATCTACAACTTTTGTGTTTTACGTTTTTCCAAAATCAGCCTCTAAGGGCCTCAAAACTGACTTTCCAGAAAACTGGTCAGTCTGAACCCGAATTGGCAGTTTTTGTTCGTTTCTTGGTTTCTCGTCCTAATTCGTGCACACTACCTCAACCGAACACAGCGGGAGCCTAAAATCACCATGCAACGTTTTTCTATCATCCCAAATTGACTTACATGAGCCCCCACATGATCATGTAAATCAAACAACACATTTACATTAATTAAGGTTAGGGTTTTTGCTTGTTCTTGATTTCTACCAACATAGCATACATATTTCAATCTAACACCCTAACATGCCATTACTATTCTATTGGCAGATTTGGGGAAACATACAACCCCTAATTAATCTAACATACAATCATACTCATAAGCACATACAAATGCACAATTAAACATCAATCAAAACACTAAATCAACCACCCTTAACTAACTAATCAAGCACACACTAAAATCTGACCTAAGGCAGAAATTTAAATTGAGCTTATGCTCATTACAAAACAACTTGTAATACACTTAAATCTCTAATTTAGAGCTTGAATTAAGAGATTTAAGGGCCAAGAGAAATTTTACCTTACTTAGCCCAAATGTGGGTTTGCTTGGCTCAAATTTCTCTCTTCCTTTCTCCTTGGTGCAGCCGGCCTTAGCTCCTTCCAATGAGCCTAAAATTTTCCAGCCACCTAGGGACAGCTCCTCCCAAGACTCCGGCCACTTCCCACAAGAATCAGCCACCTCCCTACTTGGTTTCCCCTTCAATTTCTCTTCCCCCTAGCAGCTGCCACACAACCGGCCACTATGGCCAATCTTGGTTCCAAAAATTTTTCTCACTTCTTGGCTTGCTTCCTAGTGAATGCCTAATACTCCTAAGACTAATTCCTTGATTTTCTAAGTTTTTTCTTTCTCTTTGGCAGCTCCCTCAAGTTCGGATTTTGGGCAGAAAAATGACCAAAGTTTGGCTAGATTTTCTAATTTTTGTGAATAGGAAGCACTCCTATTTATAGACATTTTTGAACTTTCCAAAATTGCAAGATAGTCCTTCAAAGTTCACCAAATTGCACACTAGGGGGGTGAGGTGGCCGGCCATGGTTGTTCTAGAACCAACCTATTTCTTTCCAATTTTTCATTAAAGCCTTAAAATGATGTCATAAATCAAAAGTAATGTGACATCACCATTAAGGCCTTATTTGGCCTAATTTTTGATTAGACAGTATCTTTCAATACTAAACAATATAGTTGATACTGTGGTCTTTGATTCACAGTACCGATTATTAAAATGCAGTCCAAAATTTATCTGTCTAATAATGGACTATACGAAAAATTCTCTTTTCGTTTCGAGCCTTTTAGCCTTTCATCTCCTACTTAGTGTGCTTGATTTTTCTATGGTAGTCTTGAATCTAACTTAAACCATTTTATCTGAAAAATTTGGTTTTCCGCAGTATACTTCCTATACTGCTTACCATTTTTCGATATCGTCAAAGAATTGATCTTTCTAGCCAATCTTTGACTTTCTTGGGTCAATGTTGCCTATCCTGTCAACATGGACTCTCTTGGTCAACTTGACGGTTTCTGGTCAAACTTTGACTTTCTGGTCAAACTTTGACTTTCTGATCAAACTTTGACTTTCGTAAAAATCATAGCGTTTTTATATCTTTTTCCTCAAAAGGTCGTATGCTCAACTAAGCAATCATTTTTGAGTCTTATAAAAGCATAAGAACTTACAATTCTGAATAAAAACCCTAAACCGGGCTTTTGCATAACTACCTTCACGGTACAATTCAAATTTCTATACAAGAAATTGTAACATAGAAAAATTCTAGTTATTACAGACTAGCAGGATATTATCGACGGTTTGTTGAAGGATTCTCCAAGATTGCTGCACCTCTTACCGCCCTTACCAGAAAAGGGAAGAGTTTTGAATGGACTTAGAAATGTGAGGAAAATTTCCAG
>CM046372.1:1654801-1677032 GCA_025413025.1 Ficus hispida | reverse complement strand
TGCTACCTTTGTGGCAAGGAAGGGCACTATGCACGAAGTTGCCCTCAGAACAACCAGAACCAGAGCCCTCAGTATCCAAACCGGAATGCCAGCAGCCAGCTACATGCAGTCCAAGCAAGGCTTGAAGGACCCTCAATTGCACAAGGAAGATTAGAGGCTCCTGAACCCCTAGCTAGGATTTACGCCTACACCGATGGAAATGCTGAAGCTGGAACTTCACATGAAGGGACAAGATAGATACTTGTCGCCACCTAAGGCGTTATTGTATTATATAATTCTGGTGCAACTCACTTGTTAATATTTATGGAGATTGCCCAGAAATTAGGAAGTAGTATAGATAATTTTTAAAACAGCATTTTAAAAATTTCTTTGCTTGTTAAAGGGATTTTGTGGTTTGAATGATCTAATTTTATTTTAATGCAAAATATTTTTGTAATTTTAATTACTGAAAAATTGCTTGTAGATCTCCTCGCAATCAAGCTTTAGGATTTCGATGTGATCTTAGAAACGGATTTCTTAAGTTATTACAACGCTAAGTTTGGTTCCCAAAAGCATTGAGAGACGTTTAGCCCTTTCGACAAGGAAAAGTTCAACCTTTACGGACCGTTGCGGAGCTCAACAACCGGATTAATTTTGGCAATGAAGGATCAGACGATGTTAGAAGCCCATAAGACGCCATATTTGGTACATCCAGGAGCTTTCAAAATGTACTAAGACTTCTAAGAAAGTTATCGATGGCCAAGCATGAAGAATAAAGTGACGAAATTCGTGTCAAAATGCCTAACTTGTCAGAAAGTTGAGGCTGAATACCGACATCCTGAAGGAGATTTGCAGAAAACTGACCGAAATCTACATGTCTCAGATTGTGAGACAGTATGGAGCAACAAAATCAAGTATCTCAGACCAGGATGGATGCCTCATTTTTCGATTATGATCAAATGTTCATACTGCCATGGGGTTGAAATTAAAGTTCATTGCGGTTTTTCACCCCAAAATGGCTAAACGGAAAGAACTATCCCGTATTGTCCTGATTTTCGAGGACGAAAATTTTTAAGGAGGGTAGATTGTAATACCTAGATTTTTCAATGTTACTATTCTTTTTAAAGGAATTAAATGAATACCATAGAGGTATTATTGAAAGAGAAGCTCGGTTAAGAGTTCTCTTACATTTTATGAGTTTTTAGATCAATATAACTCAAAAATGGACTATGTAGATTAGCAACGGACCTTTTTAGACAAAAGGGACGGAAAAGTGCATGATTTTAAACGAAAGTCAGAGTTTGACCAAGAACGGTTAAAGGATTGACTTTGCAGTATAGTAAAATAAAGTATACTGTAAAAACCGTCTTTACGGTTGAAATAGTATGAATAGGCTTTGAAAACTAGCTTAGAAAATCAAGCACACCAAGTAGGATTAAAGACCAAAAGAGCTCGAAAAAAAAATAAGAAAAAGTTTATACTGTCCAATTTTACGCAGATAAATTTTGGACTGTAGTTAAGTAAAACAGTACTGAATTGTACTGTGTATTAGTAAACACAGTATTAGAAATATCTGTGTAGCACAAAAATGAGTTATTTTAGAGAAAAGTAACCAAACAAGGCCTTAGGATGACATCATAATTATGACATCATCCTTATTTGGAATTATGACATCATAATTCCATGAACCAACCATTAGATGCCATGTGTCTTGTTCTAGAACAATTTTGCCTTGCTCACCAAGGGGGATGGCCGGCCACCTCATGGGGAAATTCTCCAAATTTTCAAAAATTTAGGGGTCAAAGTTGAATTCTTGAAAGTTCCCCTTTGCCTATAAATAGGAGTGACCCATATTCATTTTTAATGAAAAACTTAGCCAAACTCTTGCCATTTTCTGCCATCAAAACCGTGAGAGAAGGTGAGAGGGAGCCAAGAGAAAAACTGGATTTTTGCCTAAACCAAGCTTAGGTTAGTTTTCGGTTTGCAAGGGAAAGCTAAGGGGAGAGTTTGAGAAATTTTCCAGCCTTGTTCTAGGCTTGCAGCCGACTGTTAGGGTGCAGGGAAACCAAGAGGGAATCCAAAAATTTTAAGGGAAAGAATTCGGGTTTGTTTCATCAACCGAAACCAAGTTTTTTGAGACCATTTTCTTGGTCTAGGGCAGCCACGGTTTTGGAGCTAGGGAAGGCAGAAATTTTGTGACCAAAACTTGACTTTGGTCCAAGGTAAAAATCTAGAACCCTAACTCTTTTATTTGAGTTCAAATTTTAAGATTTAAGGTAGTTCAATTTGGTTGTAAGGACATAAGTCCATCTTCCAATTTTTGCCCTAATAGTTGTATGTGCTTGATTTGTAGATCTAAGGGTGTATGGCTTGATTTCTTGCATAATTTGTGCTTGTGTATGATTGATTTTCATGCCTAATGCTTAGGGTTGTGTGTCCCCTGGTTTGGTCCGAAAATCTGCCCTTAGGCAGTGCTTGAAGCATGCTAGCTTAGGGAGCAAAGTTTAGTGTTTGTATGTGTTGTATGCAAAAAGTTAGAACCATGCAAACCTAGGTTAAGTTAATACGGGTTTTGGTTTGCATGGACATCTTTGAATTACATGTTGGTTCATGTGGGACGTTAGAAAACGCTGCATGTATGTTATCTAGGCTCCCGCGTGATCGGTCGAGTTAGAATCCACGAAATAGGACGTAAAACAAACTTAAAACCGAAAACTGCCAGTTCGGATGTGAACTGCCCAGTTTCGGGAAAAGTGGAATTTGAGGCCTTTAAAGGCCGAACTGGGTAAAACGTAAAACATAAAAGTTGTTCAGAACGAGTTTTCCTAGGGGCCAACGCGGACAGTTTTCCAAATTGAAGCTCCAATGGTCTCCGTTTTTACAAAAACCCGTGGCTAGCCTGCCCAGACCCAGTTTACAGGATCAGCCAGTTTCAAACAAAAACTGGTACGAATACAGGCCGAACTGGATTTTTCTCAAAACACGAAAGTTTTAGGATTTTTCAAGAGCTACAACTTTCGTGAAGACAATTTTTTCAAAATCAGAATGGATTTTTAAACTGACACGGTTTTATAAAGACTGTGCAGGAAATGAGAAATTCCTGTACAGGATTTTCTAAAAACAGTACAGAAAAAAATCATATCTTTTCCTAAAATCACTGTTTTGACTAGGGAAACTGTTCCAAAGGCAGTTTCCAGTCCTAAATGATTTTATAAAAACCTATTTTAAGGATATGAATTTTTATGAGTTAAGTAAACGATTTTTAAGGTTAATTCACCCAAGTTTCCAAAGAAATGGAACATGGATTTTTTTAAAACCAAATTGGGTAAGCAAGACGTTTACAAGTAATAACCGGAAATAATATCCGAGTTACTAGGCCAAGGCCTAGATCGCAAGTTTGACCCATATAGGGTTAACTTGGTTGATTAAGAGTTAACCTTAAGGGTTAAACAAGAAAACCCTAAAGGAGACTAAGATTAATAAATTGGGCTAAGATATAGGGTTAATTAAGAAAACCCAATAAGTATAATAAAGCCCAAGGTTAGGAAGGTAACCTAACCCTAACGGTATGTATAGGGTTTAGCACATGAGGTTATCCAACGTAACCTCTTAAAGAATTAATTCATATTTAGTTTGGGGGACATACAATTAGGATTATGTAAGCATGTTGATTAGATTATCAACATTTCCGCAAAACTAATTAGAACCTCACCTATGTCCTTCAACGAGCAGGAGGGAACCTGCAGCTGTACGCAGAAAAGAAGCAGCTCAAAGCAGGACATAGCAAGAGAGGTAAGTACAACCACCGCCTACAGCATAGGCTTTATTGTGGTACTTGCCTAAGTATGTTAGATGTATGCTAGGAATGTATGTTATGTTATGTTGTTGTTGATGCTATGTGGTTATCATTATTACTATGATAAATTATTAATGCTAAGTAATGTTATTGTTGTTATGCTATGATTTTGATATGCTATGAAATATGTCATATGTTGTATGTTAGGTTATGGTGTATGATAGGTTAAGGTATGTTATTGATGAATGCTATGTTATGTTTATTATAGCACGAAGCATGTTCACCAAATCTTATAAGAATTATAAGATCAAGTATGACACAACAAGATGAAAAGAAAGATGGCGAGCAATCGCCTGTGTTGTGCCGACCCGCGTTAGGTCGGGTTGGACTATGGTTTGAGTTGGAAATGGTTTGGCCGCCCCAACCACTCCATAGTCGCGCGCCCGGTACATACACACAAGTAAGGGGCCCATATGTAAGATAAGAAATGAAAGTAAGTTAAGCATGAAATAAGCATAAAATAAGCATAAATGGACCATGCATTATGATATGTATGTTATGTTATGATGAATGAAGTTAAGTAATGATATGATATGCATGATAAGTTAAGATATGATATATTAGAATATGTTATGTTCATGATGTCGCGGTATAGGAGGTTGTGCTTGCTGAGCGAAAGCTCACTGTCTTACGTTTATGCTGTAGGTAAGAAACCGTCAGCAATGGTTGATACAAGATGGAAGGGCATGGCGGAGCAAACTGTGAAATGTGGGAAATGTAGCCGCTACGCGTTTTGATATACGTATTTATGTTATGGAAAATATTTTTGATAAAGACACTCTTATATGTTGCACTTGTATGCCATATATAAAAAAAAAAAAAAAAAATTTCCGCTGTGTTTTCATAAGTATGTAAGTATGTAAGGGAAGGTAAGTATGTATGTATGGTAACGGCCTGTGCTAGGCGGGTCGTTACACTGCAAAGGTGGAAATGGTCAATACATGGCCAGTACCCAAGAATACTATGGAAATAAGGAATTTCTTAGTTTAACTGGATATTATCGACGTGTCGTCGAAGGATTTTTAAGATTTTTGCACCACTGATAGCCCTTACTCGAAATGGGAAGAAATTTGAATGGATCTAAAAATGTGAAGAGAATTTTCAAGAGCTTAAGAAGAAGCTAATTAGTGCGACGGTATTAGTAATTCCTGATGTAGATGCAGGAATTTTGTGAATTATAGTGACACTTCTAAAAAAATAGATTAGGAGTTGTCCGGATACAGAAGGGGAAGATAGTAGTCTATGCGCCACGACAACTAAGAATTCACGAAAGAAACTATCCTATGCATGATTTGGAGCTCATAGCGATAGTTTCACAATTAAGATTTGGAAACCGTTAAGTCATATCAAGGAAAGGATTCCTTTTTACTAAAAATGTAACTTTTTGGCGGAAAGAACAAGGAGTTAGGACCTCCGGCAATGGTGTTATTTACTTCAAGGACAGGAATTATGTTCCTGACTTTGAATACTTAAAGGATTAGCTACTGTTGAAATCACATATGACGCCGTGTTCGGTACACCCCGAAGCTTTCAAAATATACAAGGACATCCGAAAGGATTTATGATGGCCAAATATGATGAACGAGGTGGCAAAATACGTGCCAAAATGCCTAACTTGTCAGAAAGAAGGACTGAACACCGATACCCTGAAGGAGAATTGTAGAAAATAGAACTTCCCGATTGGAAATGGGCGCAAATTACTATGAAATTTATAGTAAAACTGCCCAGGATTGCGAGTGGGAATAAGACGATTTGGGTTATATTGGATAGATTAACCAAATCAGCCCTCTTTATCGTAGTTAAGGCTACCTTTATGATGGAAAGATTGACAGAGATCTGCGTATTTCAGATCATTAGACTGCATAGAGTGCCAAAATCAATAAGCTCAGACCATGATAGGCGTGTCATTTCTTGATTTTGGACAAGTTTAATAAGTCCATGGGGTGGAAATTGAAGTGCAGTAAGGTATTTCACCCTAATCTGATGACTAGTCGGAAGGAACCATCCAGACACTAGAAGATACGCTAAGATCATGTGTCTTGGATTTCAGAGGAAATTGGATCAGAAGCTTGCTTTAAACGCAAGAGTTAGCTTCGATGCACAACGTTTTCACGTTTCGAATGTGAAAAGAAAAAGTAAAAAGTACATACTAGTCCCTTCCCAAATACTTAATCAAGAACCAGTAGAGGTTCAAATTGATTTGATTTATAAGGAGACACCAGTGTGAATTATGGATCGGGAAGAGAAGGACTTTAGACATAGAACCACTTCAATGATTGAGGTTTTATGACGAAACCATTAGGTTGTAGTAGCAACCTGAGAAGTAGCTTATGAGATGAAGTAGCACTGCCCTTGTTGCTCTAATTTTCGAGGACGAAAATTTTTAAGGGGGGTAGATTGTAATACCTAGTTTTTCGATATTACTAATTCCTTTTAGAGGAATTAATTATGTGCCATGAAGATATTCAGGAAAGAGCCCGATTAAGGGTTTTTATTTATTTTGTGAGTTCTTATGATTTTATAAGACTCAAAAAATGATTGCTTAGATTAGCATATGACCTTTTGAGTAAAAAAGGATGAAAAAACTCTATGAAATATGTTGGTCAAAGTTTGACCAAGAAAAGTCAAAGTTGACCGAGAGAGTCAACGTTTGACTAAAATGGTCAAGGTAATGACTGTACAGTTTTATGGCAGAGCAGTATGGAAATATACTGCGAAAAACCGTTTTTACGGGCAATCTAGTATGATTAGGATTAAAACCACCATAGAAAAATCAAGCACACCAAGTTAGATACTAAGGGCAAAAAGGACTTAAAGAAATAAGAAAAATTTTATACAGTCCATTTTTACATAGATGAATTTTGGACTGCAGAATATATTACAGTACTGTGTATTAGTCAACACAGTATTAGAAATATCTGTGTAGCTCAAAAATGGACTGCATATTGAAGAAAATAGCCAAACAAGTCCTTATGGTGATGACATCACCTTATCCACAAGTTATGACATCATAATTGAATTTTGGAATTAAGGAAAATAATATTTCCTTGTTCACCAAGGGAATGGCCGGCCACCTCACCCTCCAAATATGCAAAATTATGATTTTTGAAGGACTAAACTAGCAATTTTGCAAAGTTTCAAATGCATATAAATAGGTGAGCCATTTGTTTACAAAAAAATCAGAAAATTTGGAGAAATTCTGCCCATTTTCAGCCCCAAAAACCGACCTTGATCAGCAAAGAAAAACAAAACAAAAACCAAAATCCAAGTGTGGGAATTAGTGGTGAAGTTCGGATTTCACCTAGGAACCAAGAGGAAAAGCTGAAAAAAATTTTGGAGACCCATTTGGCCAAGGGTGCCGAACTGTAGGGAGCTGGAAAAGGGTGAGAAAAACTGATTGGGAACAAGGGGGAGTGGTCAGATTTTTTGGTGAAAATCAGCAGCCAAAAGAAACCAAAACTTTCGGGTAGGCTAGGGGGAGGCCGAATTCACCAAGGAGCCAAGGATAGGAGAAAATTCTTGGACCAAACCCTAACCAATCTTAGGGTCAAGAAAGGTAATTCTCCCATGGCCTTAAGCTTTTTAAATTTGGTTCAATTTGAAATTTAATTGTATTTCAAGTTGTCAAATTGTATGAGTGTAAGCTCAATTTATTTTATGGCCCTAGTTTAGGTTGTGCTTGATTAGGCTAAGGGTGGTTGATTATGAGCTTTAATTTGATTATTATGCTTATGCTTGATTGATTAATAGGATTGCATACTAGATGTTTGATAAATTGTATGTCCCCTAAATATGTGCAAGAATGATTTAGAATGGTATGTTAGGTTGCTAGAAAATAAGCATGAATGGAATGATTTGGAATTGGTGAATTTAGAACCATGCAAACCTTAGGTGATGCAATTTCGGTATTGGTTTGCATGGGCGTGATCGAATCACATGAAGGTTCGTTTGGAACGTTAGAAATGCTTGCATGTGTGATATTAGGCTCCCGCTATGGTCGGTTAAGGTAGTATGCATGAATTAGGACGTAAAACGAATTTAAGTACATAAACTGTCAGTTCGGGTACAAACTGGCCAGTTTTCTGGAAAAGAAAATTTGAGGCCTTTAGAGGCCGAATTTGAGAAAACGTAAAACACGAAAGTTGTAGAGAATGATTTTTCCTAGGGAGCAACAAGGACAGTTTTCCAAAATGAGGCTCCGACGGCCTCGGTTTTTATGAAAATCCGAGCCTGGCCGTGCCCAGGATTCATGCACGGTCAGGTAAGTTCAACAAGGAATAAGGGCACGTTAAAGTCTGAACTGGGTTTTTCTCAAAACACGAAAGTTTTAGGGTTTCTCGAGATCTGAAACTTTTATGAAGAAAACTTTTTCATATTTGATTTGGATTTTTAAATAAAAATCGAATCTCAAAAACTGTGTAGGAGACAGGAAATTCCTACACAGGATTTTCTAAAAACAAAGCAGAAAAACTGTATTTTCAACCAAACCCAATGTTTTGACTATGAAAACTGTTCCAATGGCAGATTTCAGCCCTTAGCAACTTTTTAAACCCCATTTGAAGAACCATGTATTTTTAACAAAGGGTTGGACGTAGTTCAGCAAATTTTTCCTAGACAAAGGAAAAAGGATTTTTTTAAGCGTAAATAAGCAGCAAGATAGTAAGAGATGGTAACCGGGAAGGATACCCGAGTTATTGGGCTTGACCCCCAAAGCCCAAGTTTGACCATATAAGGTTGACTTTGGTTGACCAGATTTGACCAAGGCTTATTACCTTAAGGGTTACCCAACATAACCCGTCTAGATACCAAAAATAGGATAAGCTAAGGTCTAGGGTTATTTGAAATAACCCAATGGATTATAGACCAAGAATGTTAAAGTTTATGCCCAAGGTTAGGATAAGTAACCTAACCCTACCTGTATGGATATGGGCTTAGCGCATGTGGTTACTCAATGTAACCTGATAAGTTATAATCCATGATTGGACTAGTCTCGATCAATAGGGTTACGTATTGTAACCGAGTAAGATATCTGGCATAGGGGGGGACATACAACTAAGACTATGTATGCATGTTGGTTAGGTCACCAACATTTTTCGGTAATAGACCCTTACCTATGTCCTTCATTCAAGCAGGAAGTAGCCTGCAGCTGTATCTGGACGTGGAGCAGCATATCACCGGACATAGTAGTCGAGGTAAGTACAACTCCGCCTACAGCATAGGCTTTTTGTTGTATACTTGCCCAAGTATGAACGATGAATTCTATGATAGTTGATGTGATGTATGTTTGATATGCTTACGAAATGTCATGTGAAAGATATATGATATGAATATGCCATGATGTATGTTATGTCTATGATGCATGAAGTTATGGTATGAAGCATGATATGAATATGATTTATGAATAGTGACATCACGAAGCATGTTCACTAATAAGAACAAGAATGAGTTCATGAAAAGCAAGTATGATGGCAAGCAAGCTTGCCTGTGTCGTACCGACCCGCATTAGGTCGGGTTGGACTGTGATTTGAGTTGGAAATGGACTGGCCGCCCCAACCAAATCATAGTTGCGCGCCCAGTACGTACACTTATGGGGCCCATAAGCATGGTAAGTAAGATAAGTATGATAAGTAAGTAAGACATGATAAGCTATGAAAAGTCAAGCAAGCATAACTGGCTCATGCATGATTAGGACAGAATATGTTACGTTACGATGCTATGTTAGGTTATGCTATGTTACGTCACGATACGTTATGTTACGATGTTATGATAAGTTAGGACACGAGATGTATGTTACGATGCTATGTTAGGTCATGCCATGATATGCGTTTTGATTGCATAGGTTTGTTTTGTTTCGCGGTTTAGTAGTTGTACTTGCTGAGCGAAAGCTCACTGTCTTACGTCTATGCTGTAGGTAAGCAACCTACGGGCAATTGTTGATACAAGATGGGGGAGTGTGGCAGGGCAAGCTGTGAAATGTGGAAAATAAAGCCACTATGCGTTTTGTCTTTTTATGTATAATGATTGTTTTTCACACATCGTTTTTATATATTGTTATGCGCTCGTACGCGCCTTATAAAAGAAATAAAAAAAAAATTTCCGCTGTTTTCGTCAAATATGTAAGGAAGTATGTTACGTATGTATGTATGTATGGTAGCGACCTGTGCTAGGCGGGTCGTTACAACCTTAATTGTTGGGCTTTAGTAGCCCAACAGGCTTTTTAAATTTTCACCCAAGATGGGCCTATATCTAAGGTTACTCATAGTAACCTAATAGGATGCCCATGCCAAGATCATTAGGCCTTAAGCCCAAAGTTCATAAAGAAATCAAACATTAGGGCTTGTTCCAAGATACTGTTTGATTACCATTAGGGCTTGTGCCCTAATGTTACACTTAGTAACCAATAAGGATATTATTAGGCATATGAGGGGGACATATATTTAGTGTTACAGATAAATGTTGGTTAGAGTACCAACATTTAATGAAATAAGTTAAGGTAAGATAGGATGATTCTTATCTTATTTCCTTTTTGAAAATAGGAAGGTAACCTATTGAGGTAACCTGTCAGAACGACAAACCCCAGGACCTAACTTAACCTATAAGTACAACTCCGCCTACAGCATAGGCAATTGGTTTTATGACTTTACATGTTTTTAAAAGATCATACATTTATGTGATATGTATGATGTATGTTTATTCTTGTGACATCATGAAGCATGTTCACAAACAATAATTCATATGAGAAGAAGAAGATTACGTTTTAAGTAAGAACTGTTTTTCAGAAAAGGTTTTTAAGTATGATGTGTCGTACCAACCTGCTCTAGGTCAGGTTTGGTTCATGGTTTGAGTTGGACTGGGCTAGCCGCCCTAACCACTCCATGACTGCGCGCCACGGTACGTACACTTATGAGGGCCCAAAACTATGAAAGCATAATAAAAACATAATTAGTTCATGCATTGCTTTATTAAGTTTGTTTTGCGGGTTCGAGGTTATACTTGCTGAGCGAAAGCTCACAACTTACGTTTATGCTGTAGGTAAGCTTCCTACAGGCAATTCTTGGTGTAAGGCGGTGAGGCTTGGCAGGGCTATCTGTGAAACGTGGGAATGGAGACTGCTACGCATTTTGAAATATATATATGTATGGTTTGTTTAATACAAAGTTATTTTATGTTACGACACTTTTGATAAGTAAATAGTAGTTAAGTACAAGTTATTTTATATTATAACCGTTTTGAAAAGTAATTATTAAATAAGTATGTGTATGTATTGTAAATATGTAAGTAGTAAAGTTTTTATTAAAAAAGTTTTAAAAAGAAAGAAAAAAAATATGTATGATATTTCCGCATAAGTAAGTAAGTATGTTAAACTAGTATGTAAGATAAGTATGGTAACGGCCTACATAAGGGCGGGTGGTTACAATATGTTAAGTTAATATGTAAGATAAGTAACTGTAACGGCCTACGTAAGGGCGGGTCGTTACAATTTCCACTAGCGGTTCTGGGTAAACCAACTACAAAATCCATAGTAGTTTGTTCCCATTTCCACTCTGGGAGCTCAATTTTCTAAAGATCTCCGCCAGGTTGCTGATGCACAGCCTTAACTTTCTGACAAGTTAGGCATTTTGACATAAATTCAGCAATCTTATTCTTCATTTTTGGTCATCAATAACTTTCTCTGAGGTCCTTGTACATCTTGGTAGCTCCCGGATGTACTGAATATGGTGTCTCATACGCTTCATACATGATCTGTTTCTTAAGGAATTCAAAGTTAGGAACACAGATCCTTTCCTTGAAATAAATTACCCCATTCGACGAGGTCTTGAACTCCTTATTCGTTTCACCGAAAAGTTGTGCCTTAAGCAGAAATGAATCCTTCCCTTGAAGAAGCTTAATAGATTCTAGGAGATCGGACTGAAGAGTCAGAACAGCCAATTTCCCAGTTATCATCTCCATGATGAAATCTGAAATTTCTTTCTGAAGTGGCTTGGGCATCTTATGAAGAGACATCAATATACCGGATGACTTCCTACTTAGAGCATCCGCTACTTTATTCGCTTTTCCTGGGTAGTAAAGGATTTTGCAATCGTAATCCTTCACGAGTTCTAACCATCTTCGCTGTTTCATATTGAGCTCTTTTTGAGTGAAGATATACTTGAGACTTTGATGGTCGGTATAGATTTCACATCTATTCTCGTATAAGTAGTGTCTCCAAATCTTCAATGCGAAAACCACCGCTGCGAGCTCTGAATCGTGTGTTGGGTAATTCCGTTCATGATCCTTTAACAAAACGTTGATAATATCCAGCTAATCCAAGAAAGCTTCGTATTTCTGTAACATTTCTGGGTACTGGCCATGTACTAACCGCCTCAACTTTAGCAGGATCAACGGAAATTCCCTCTTTAGACACTACGTGACCCAAGAAATGCACTTTTTCTAGCCAAAATTCACATTTTGTGAACTTGGCAGAGTCGATTTCGTCTTAACGTCTCCAGAGTCATCCTGAGGTGCCACTCATGTTCTTGAATAGACTTTGAATAGATCAAAATATCGTCGATGAAAATGATAACAAACTTGTTTAGGTACTCCTTGAATACTCGATTCATCAAATCCATAAAAGCAGCTGGCGCGTTGGTTAACCCAAACGGCATAACCAAAAATTCATAGTGCCCATAACGTGTTCGAAAAGTCGTTTTAGAAACATCCGCCTCCTTAATTCTGAGCTGATGGTATCCCGATCTCAAATCAACCTTTGAGAATACCATTGCGCCTCTAAGTTGATCAAAAAGATCGTCAATTCTAGGGAGAGGGTATTTGTTCTTAATCGTGATCTTATTCAACTCCCGATAGTCGATGCACATCTGCAATGATCCATCTTTCTTCTTAACAAATAGAACTGGTGCTCCCCAAGGGGAATGGCTTTGTCGAATAAAGCCCTTGTCTAACAGTTCTTGTAATTACACTTGAAGTTCTCTAAGTTCGGCTGGAGCCATACGATAAAGCGCTTTCGATATCGGTGCAGCTCCTGGCAATAACTCTATTTCGAATGAAATTTCCCGCTCTGAAGGAAGTCCTGGGTAAGTCTTTCGGAAAGATATCCACATATTCCCTGATAATGGGAACATCTTCTGGTTCTAACTCCACCTCTCGATCCTTGTTTACTATGTTGGCTAAGTATCCCTGGCATCAACTAGCCAACATTTTCCAGGCTTTCATCATTAAGACTAGCCTGGTTGTCGAGCCTCGAGACTGACCGTAAAAGTGGAAACCCTCTTCATCATGAAGACTAAACATAATACAATGCTTTTGACAATCAATCTTGGCGTTGTACTTACTTAGGAAGACCATCCCTAGAATGACATCAAAATCCTATAACTTAATCGCTATGAGATCTACGTAAAGCTCTATGCCACAAATGACTATCGGAACATTCTATATCCAAGAATCGGATAACAAAATTTCTCCTGACGAGAGAGAAGTTCTAAAGGGTTACCTCAACTTATCTACCCCTCTTTCTAATTTCTGGGCAAACTCCATCGATACAAATGAATGAGTGGCACCAGAATCAAATAAGACAATTGCATCATATGTAACGACCCGCCTAGCACAGGCCGTTACCATACATACATACATACATACATGCATACTTATTTATTCGGCGTAACGTAAGCAGCGGAAATTTTTTTTTTTATATAATGCGGATACTTGAAACGTATAAACATATATAAGGATATTTGCATACGAATTAATTTACATAAAAAGATCAAAACGCGAAGCGGTTATAATTCCCCACATTTCACAACTCGCCCTGCCCCGCTCGCCACCTTGCACCATCAGTTGCCTGTAGGTTGCTTACCTACAGCATAGACGTAAGTCACGTGAGCTTTCGCTCAGCAAGTACAACATATACATATCCGCGACAATAAACATAACTCATCATACATAACTTCTCATAGCACACATATCATACTTAACTCATGCATAACATATTGAACTTATCATAACATACGTATCATTTCATAACATCGCATAATATATGCATGAACCAATTATGCTCTTATTATGCCATCGTATTCATTCTTAACTTATCTTACTTATGGGCCCCTTATCTTGAGTGTACGTACCGGGCGCGCAACTATGATTTGGTTGGGGCGGCCAAACCAATTCCAACTCAAACCACAGTCCAACCTGACCTAACGCGGGTCGGTACGACACAGGCAAGCTTGCTTGCCATCATACTTACTTTTCATGAACTCATACTTGTTCTTATTAGTGAACATGCTTCGTGATGTCACTATTCATAACTCATGCTCATATCTTGACATTATATCTTTTCTCATGCTAATGAACTTAACATAGTCATGTATTAAACACAGCATCACTTACAGCAAACATACTTGGCAAGTATACAACAAAAGCCTATGCTGTAGGCGGAGTTGTACTTATCTTGAGTACTATGTCCTGAGACTTGTTGATCCACTTCAGGATGCCTCAGCAGGCTATCTCCTGCTATATCAGAGGACATAGAGTAAGAATTATGTTCTTACAGAATGTTGATAATCAAATCAACATTCATACCTAGTTATAGTTATATGTTCCCCCTTCTTAAACAAAGCCGGATACTTTCTCAGTATCACGGATAGCCTTAGGGATTAGGGTTTACTACACTTAAAGTGTACTTTGACTGGTCACATAAAGTAACCTTGGCTAAACAGCCTTTCATAACTGTGTTAGGTTATTAAACCTAACCTTGGGCCTAAGCTTGTTTGAAAATTCATTCCATCGGGTTACTCTTGAGTAACCCTGGTTTTTAGGCCCAACTTAGTCATTTTAACTATTATATTGGGTTACGTTTGATAACCCTTGGGCTTAGGGCCCAAACCAGTAACTCGGAATCTTTCCCGGTTATGGTTCACTCAACTCGATTAAAATTCTTTCTTTACTTCGGAAAAACTTAGGGTTTTAAGATCATTTTATTAAAAACTTAGAATCTGATGAGCGGGTCTTTGTAAAAATCATTAAAAATAGAAACTGCCTTTGGAAAAGTTTCTCACTGAGAATTAGTCAGTGGATGTGCAGAAATGTCCTTTTCCTGCACTGTTTTAGAAGTCCCTGTGCAGGAATTTCTTGTTCACTGCACAATTTTGAAATCTAATTTTCTATTTAAAAATCAAAGCCGAATTTAAAAAAGTTTTCTTCATGAAAGTTTTAAAGCATTCAAAATCCTAAAACTTTCATTTTGAACTCGAGACCCAAACCGGTCTCTAACCAACTCCTTTTACCTGTTAAACTCACCTGGCCGTGTATAGGGTCTGGGCACGGTCAGGCTTGGGTTTTCACAAAAACGAAGGCCATTGGAGCCTTATTTTTGAAAACTGTCCCTGCTGTCCCCTAGCAAATACCTTTATCTACAACTTTTGTGTTTTACATTTTTCCAAAATCAGCCTCTAAGGGCCTCAAAACTAACTTTCCAGAAAACTGGTCAGTTTGAACCCGAATTGGCAGTTTTCGTTCCTTTCTTGGTTTCTCGTCCTAATTCGTGCACACTACCTCAACCGAACTCAGCGGGAGCCTAAAATCACCATGCAACGTTTTTCTATCATCCCAAATTGACTTACATGAGCCCCCACATGATCATGTAAATCAACCAACAACATTGCATTAATTAAGGTTAGGGTTTTGCTTGTTTCTTGATTTCTACCAACATAGCATACACATTTCAATCTAACACCCTAACATGCCATTACTATTCTGTTGGGCAGATTTGGGGAAACATACAACCCCTAATTAATCTAACATACAATCATACTCATAAGCACATACAAATGCACAATTAAACATCAATCAAAACATAGCTTAAAACACTAAATCAACCACCCTAAACTAATCTAATCAAGCACACACTAAAAATCTGACCTAAGGCAGAAATTAGATTGAGCTTATGCTCATTACAAATCAGCTTGTAATACATTTAAATCTCTAATTTAGAACTTAAATTGAGAGATTTAAGGGCCAAGAGAAATTTTTACCTTACTTAATCCAATGTGGGTTTGCTTGGCTCAAAATTTCTCTCTTCCTTTCTTCTTGGTGCAGCCGGCCTTAGCTCCTCCCAATGAGCCTGAAATTTTCCAGCCACCTAGGGACTGCTCCAAACAAGACTCCTGCCACTTCACACAAAAGTCAGCCACCTCCCTACTTGTTTTCCCCTTCAATTTTCCTTCCCCCTTGCAGCTGCCACACAACCGGCCTCCAATGGCCAAATGGTCTCCAAATTTTCTCCAACTTCTTGGCTTGCTTCCTAGTGAATGCTTAACACTCCTAAGACCAATTCCTTGATTTTCCAAGCTTTTTCTTTCTCTTTGGCAGCTCCCTCAATTTCGGATTTTTTGGGCAGAAAAATAACCAAAGTTTGACTAGATTTTCTAATTTTTGTGAATAGGATGCACTCCTATTTATAGAGATTTTTTGAACTTTTTAAAATTGTAAAATAGTCCTTCAAAGTTCACCAAATTGCACATTAGGGGGGTGAGGTGGCCGGCCAAGTGGTTCTAGAACCAACCATATTTCTTTCCAAATTTGTATTAAATACATATAATGATGTCATAAATCAAAAGTTAAATGACATCATCATTAAGGCCTTATTTGGCCTAATTCTTGCTTAGACAGTGTCTTTCAATACTAAACAGATATAGTTGATACTGTGGTCTTTGATTCACAGTACCGATTATTAAAATGCAGTCCAAAATTTATCTGTCTAATAATGGACTATACGAAAAATTCTCTTTTCGTTTCGAGCCTTTTGGCCTTTAATCTCCTACTTAATGTGCTTGATTTTTCTATGGTGGTTTTGAATCTAACTTAAACCATTTTATCTGAAAAAATTGGTTTTCCGCAGTATACTTCCTATACTGTTTACCATTTTTTGATATCGTCAAAGAATTGATCTTTCTAGTCAATCTTTGACTTTCTTTGGGTCAATGTTGCCTATCCTGTCAACATGGACTCTCTTGGTCAACTTTGACGGTTTTTGGTCAAACTTTGACTTTCTGGTCAAACTTTGACTTTCGTAAAAATCATAGCGTTTTTATACCTTTTACCTCAAAAGGTCGTATGCTTAACTAAGCAATCATTTTTGAGTCTTATAAAAGCATAAGAACTCATAATTCTGAATAAAAACCCTAAACCGGGCTTTTGCATAACTACCTTCACGGTACAATTCAAATTTCTATATAAGAAATTGTAACATAGAAAATTCTAGTTATTACAATCTACCCCCCATAAAAATTTTCGTCCTCGAAAATTAAAACAAATCAGGGTAGTTCTTTCTCATCTCATCTTCCAACTCCCAGGTTGCTTCTTCGACCATGTGGTTTCGCCACAATACTTTAACCATGGGAATGGTTTTATTTCTTAAGACCTTCTCTTCCCGATCCATAATTCGAACTGGCTTTTCTTCATAGGTTAAGTCCGTATGAACCTCCACTGGTTCCTGACTAAGCACATGGGAAGGGTCTGGCACATACTTCTTTAGCATCAACACATGGAAAACATTATGCATCGAAGCTAACTCAGGCGGTAGGGCAAGCTTATAGGCGACTTTTCCAATTCGTTCGAGAATCTCAAATGGTCCAGTATACCTCGGACTAAGCTTTCCCTTTTTACCAAATGCATTACTCCTTTCATAGGAGTAATCTTGATGAACACCGCATCTCCCACCTAGAATTCCAAGGGCCTCCTACGTTTATCGGCATAACTTTTCTGTCTGCTAAAAGCTATGTCGAGCCTCTGCTTGATCATCTGAATATCCTCAGAGGTATTCTTGATAAAATCTGTAGTTTGCAGCTGCTTCTGCCGCACTTCCTGCCAGTAGATAGGTGATCGACATTTTCTTCCATACAATGCTTCAAATGGAGCCATACCAATCGAAGCATGATGACTGTTGTTGTAGGAGAATTCGATCAATGGCAGCTTCTGATCCCAGTTTCCTTTGAAATCCAGCACACATGACCTTAGCATATCTTCCAGTGTCTGGATGGTTCGTTCTGATTGACCGTCAGTTTGGGGGTGAAATGCCGTACTGAACTTCAATTTCGACCCCATGGCATTGTGAACACTAGTCCAAAATCGAGAAGTGAAGCGTCCGTCACGGTCTGAAATGATCGATTTTGGTACTCCATGAAATCTGACGATCTGGGATACGTAGATTTCAGCCAATTTCTCCACTGAGAAGGTGACCTTAATCGCAATAAAGTGGGCTGATTTGGTTAATCTATCCACAATAACCCAAATCGAGTCATTCCCACTTGAGGTTCTGGGTAGCCCTACTACGAAATCCATAGTAATTTGCTCTCATTTCCATTCAGGAAGCTCTATTTTCTACAGTACTCCGCCAGGATGTCGATGCTCCGCCTTAACTTTCTGACAAGTTAGGCATTTTGACACAAATTCTGCTACCTCATTCTTCATATTGGGCCACCAATAATTCTCTCGGAGGTCTTTGTACATCTTGGAAGCTCCTGGATGTACTGAATAAGGCGTCTTATGTGCCTCAGACAAGATCTGGTCTTTAAGGAATTCAAAGTCAGGAACACAAATCCTTCCTTTGAAGTAAATAGTACCATCTTCGGAGACTCTAAACTCCTTGTTCTTCTCGTCAAAGAGTTGTGCTTTCAGCAAAGAAGAATCTTTCCTTTGATGTGACTTGATGGTTTCTAGAAGATTGGACTGGAGGACAGAACAGATAATTTCCCCGTTATCAATTCCAAGTTGAACTCTGAAATTTCCTTTTGTAGTGGCCTAGGAAACATTCCAATAGACATCAGCATACCTACGGATTTCCTGCTTAAGGCATCTGCTACCTTGTTCGCCTTTCCAGGATGGTAAAGGATCTCACAATCATAATCCTTTACAAGTTCCAGCCATCTACGTTGCCTCATGTTGAGCTCTTTCTGAGTAAAAATATACTTGAGGCTCTGGTGATCGGTGTAGATTTCACACTTGTTCCCGTACAAGTAGTGTCTCCAGATCTTAAGTGCGAAAACTACTGCTGCGAGCTCCAAGTCATGTGTGGGATAATTCCTTTCGTGAATCTTCAGCTGTCGGGATGCATAGGAAACTACCTTCCCATTCTGCATCAAGACGGCTCCTAAACCATTTTTAGAAGCGTCACTATAGATAACGAAATTTCCTGCATCAACATTAGCAATTATCAACACCGGCGCACATGTCAATCTCCTCTTGAGCTCTTGAAAATTCTCCTCACATTTCTGAGTCCATTCAAATTTCTTTTCTTTACGGGTAAGAGCGGTGAGGGGTGTAGCGATCTTGGAAAATCCCTCGACGAACCGTCGGTAGTAGCCAGCTAATCCAAGGAAACTCCTTATTTCCGTAACATTCTTGGGTGCTGGCCATGCGCTAACCGCCTCTACCTTAGCAGGGTCCACTGAAATTCCTTCTTTTGACACCACATGACCCAAAAAGTGGACTTTTTCCAGCCAAAATTCACATTTTGTAAATTTGGCATACAGTTGATTTCGCCTTAACGTCTCCATCACCAATCTAAGGTGACGCTCATGCTCTTCTTTGGACCTTGAGTAAATCAAAATGTCGTCAATAAAAACAATGACGAACTTATCCAGATATCTTTGAATACTCGTTCATAAGGTCCATGAATGCGGCTGGGGCATTGGTTAGCCCAAATGGCATAACCAAAAACTCATAGTGCCCGTATCGTGTTCGAAAAGCCGTCTTGGAGATATCTGACTCCTTGATCCTGAGCTGATGGTAGCCTGATCGTAGATCGACTTTCGAGAATACTACCGCTCCCCTAAGTTGATCGAAAAGATCGTCAATTCTCGGAAGGGGATACTTGTTCTTGATCGTAATCTTGTTAAGCTCACGGTAGTCTATACACATTCGTAGTGATCCATCCTTCTTCTTTACGAACAACACTGGTGCTCCCCATGGAGAGTAACTTTGTCGGATGAATCCCTTGTCTAGCAATTCTTGTAACTGCACTTGCAGTTCCCTAAGCTCGGCAGGTGCCATACGATAAGGCGCTTTCGATATCGGTGCAGCTCCAGGCAGCAATTCGATTTCGAACGAAATCTCGCGTTCCGGCGGAAGTCCTGGTAAGTCTTTCGGAAAGATATCCACATATTCCTTTATAATGGGAACATCTTTTGGTGCCAACTCCACTTCACAATCTTTATCCACCATGTTAGCTAAATATCCTTGGCAGCCATTAGCTAACATTTTCCAAGCCTTCATTGCTGAAACCAGTTTAGTTGCTGAATTTCGAGATTGCCCGTAGAAATTGAACTCCTCCTCTTCGTACGGATTGAATGTTACACAGCGCTTCCGGCAGTCGATCTTGGCATTGTATTTGCCTAAGAAGTCCATTCCTAAGATCACATCGAAATCCTGCAGCTTGATCGCAATGAGATTTACGAATAATTCTCGGCCACAGATAGTCACGGAAGCATTTCGTATCCAAAAATTGGACCACAAAATCTCTCCGGACGGCAAAGAGGTTTTGAAGGGTTGGTCTAAACTATCCACACCTCTTCCTAACTTCTGGGCGAACTCCAGGGATACAATGAGTGAGTAGCTCCAGAATCAAACAAGGCGATAGCATCATAAGTGGCGATAGAGATCTGACCTGTCACCACGTGTGAAGTCCCAGCTTCAGCATCACCTTTGGTGTAAGCATAAATCCTGGCTTGAGGTTCAGGAGCCTCTAATCTGCCTTGGGTGATTGAGGTCCTTCAAGCCTAGTTTGGACAGCATGCAACTGACTGTTCGTATTCCGGCTCGGGTATGGAGGATTCTGGCCTTGGTTGTTCAGATGGCAATTCTTTGCATAATGCCCCTCCTTGCCACACAAATAGCAGGCATTCGACCCCATTCTACAGATTCCCGGGTGTTTTCTTCCACACTTGGCACATGCCGGGTAGTCAGTGTTATTACCCTCGTTTCCTCTATTATTCCTCTTCTGAGGGTAATTCTTTTGTTGTCCCTGACCCGAGAAATTTCCCTTTCTCTTGTTCCTCCCAAACTGTTTGGAACCTTGGGCAGGGTTACTGACTTGTCCTTTCGGGGGCGTTTCAAAGTTTTGGCGGGCTGCGTCGCTTTGCCACGGCTTTTTCATCCCTCTTTGCCCTGAAGATCTGAGCCCTTGCTTCCTTGTCCTGGTTTATCCAGTATTCGGCTCTTATCGCACGACTCACGCAGTCGGATACCAGGTAGGTGGGCTACTGCCAGCGCTAACTTGCTTGGCGATATCTGTCCGGAACATCTTCATCATTCTTCTAACTTTTTCTGTTTCGTTGGGAACCAGTTCCGGCACAACCGGGCCAACTGTTCAAACTTCTTGACAGCCTCCATTACTGTCATTGATCCCTTTTCAAACTGGCGAACTCATCCTGCTGGGCTACCAGAATTTCCCTATTGTAGTAATGGTGCGGAACTCTGTCACAAAATCTTGCCAGCCCATAACGGTAACATCTCGCCGCATCTGAACAGTCATCCACCAGTGTCTGGCGTCTTTCTTGAGGGTGAAGGAAGCACAGAGAACCTTTTCCTGCTCCGATAGCCTCATGAAGTCCAGGATGACTTGGACATCAATCAACCAATTATCCGCAGCTATCGATCCATTAATCCCTCAAATTCAGGTGCCTTCATCCTTCTGAATCTCTCATCTTCCCATACTGGCGGTAAGTTACTGGAACTCCAGCAGTGCTACCGGAATCTCAACGTTGCCTAATCTTCTTGTTGTACTTCCGATGGAACTCCTGGTACCGGAGGCACCCTGTTCTGCTGAAGAGGAACCTCATCAGCCCGAGGTCTCTGGTTCATCTGAATTAACTGCTCTCGCAGTCTATTTGTCTCTTGCTGCTGTTCTAGCAGCTGCCGTTGCAAGTTTGCAACAATGGTTGCGAGATCCAGCTCGGGCGGATTTTCAGGCACTGCTCGGCGTGTACGAACCATTTTCTCGATCCTATTAAAACATAAGAAAAGATATTATCATACCAGAAATATCCCTTCTTCATACATTTATCGTCATACATAACATAATTCTTCATATCATAACTTATTCATCGTATCATGGCACATACAACTCGTAGCATGCCTTTCATCATCATATCATAATAATTCATAATGAACTTTCTTTTTGTATTCTTACAAAAATACATTATATTCACAATCTTGTAAATACATTTTGATATGATTTCTGTACATATAGGGCCAAAATTTCGGATGGAAGTGTCTAACACTTTCCCATCATACATCAGTGCAAGCCTATCATCCAAAAATATAAGCTAGTACATATCAGTCGTAAAATAAAAATATATACAGAGTTAGCCTAATCTATATGCTCGTCCGTAACTACTGAGGGCGTCG
>CM046372.1:1617275-1654701 GCA_025413025.1 Ficus hispida | reverse complement strand
GAAGAGAAGCCGTACAAATCTAGTCGAGAAGAGGAAGGTTATAAGAAATAAGACAATTCCCATGGTAAAGGTTTATGGCGAAACCATAAAGTAGAAGAAGTCACTTGGGAATTAGAAAAAGAAATGAGAAAGAACTACCCCGGCTTGTTCTAATTTTCGAGGACGAAAATCTTTAAGGAGGGTAGATTGTAATACCCTGATTTTTATGTCTGAACGATTCTATGTATAAAATTTACATTGAACCGTAAAGGTATTTATGGAAAAAGCCCAGTTAAGGGTTTTTAATTATGTTTTGTGAGTTTTATGGCTTTATAAGACTCAAAAATGATTATGTAATTAAGAAAACGACCTATTAGGTAATAAGGAACAAAATCATGAAATTTTGTAAAATGGTCAAAGTTTGACCAAAAACCATCACGGTTGACCAAAAAGTCAACTGTTGACCAAGAAAGTCAAAACTTGACAAAAAGGTCACTACTTGACAAGAAAGTCGATGGTTGACCCGAAAAGTTCAAGAAATGACTGTATGTTTAAATATTTATCTGTATAAATTACACCGGGTAAAACCATGTTTTTACAGATAAAAAGTTATGTTTAAGATATAAGAACCACCCTAGAAAATCAAGCACATTAAGTTGAAGTATAGGGCAAAAAGGGTTTTAAGAAATAAGAAAAATTTCATACCGTCCATTTTTACACGGATGAATTTTGGACTGCAGTTCGGTAAACCAATACTGTGCATAAGTGAATCCAGTATTGAAAATACCTGTGATAACTTAAAAATGGACTGCTTAATAGCAAAAAGAGCTAAACAAGCTTAAGCCTTGCTTACCTCATTAACTTTTGAATTTTGACATCATTAAGTTGATTTAAGAAAATTGAAAAAATTAGTTGTCTTCCACCTATGCTAATGGCCGGCCACATACCCCCCCTAAGGCCCAAATTCTGATTTTTTGAGGACTGAGTGTGCAATTTTAAGAAGTTCTCAACCTCTATAAATAGGGGTGAGTATTGTTCACAATTTGGAATTGTTCGCCAAACTCTTGCAAAATTTCTCCCCAAAATCCGGACCTAGAGTGGAAGAGAAAGGCAAGAAATTTTTGCAAAACCAAGAGTGTGTAGGGCTTAGTGGTGGTCGGATTCAAGGGGGAAACCAAGCAAAAAGTTGGAAAAAAAATTTAGTGCCCATATTCCCTAGCAAGGCCGGTTCTAGGGGGAGGAACCAAGCTTGGATCCAAACCGGGTTTTGGTGTTGGAGGCAGCCAGATTTCGTGCCATTTGGTGACTGGATTTAGGGCAAGAAAGGCAGCAAGTTTGCACTTGCCAATCACCAAAACAGCCGTGGTTTCAGAAGGAAGAAGGAAGGTGAAACTCTAGCTCACCAAGCCAAACCGAGTAAGGTAAAACCTTAACCAATCAAGTTTTCATTTAAATTTCATATGGAGAAATTTAAATGTATTTAAGCCATGGTTTGTAAGGGTATAAGCCCACTTTTAAGTTCTGCCCTAGCTTGAAAATTATGAGCATGTGCTTGATTTGTTTAGGTATAGGGTTTGGTGGTTCAATTATGTGCATGCTAGATGTTTGAATGTATGCTTAGGGTTTTTGTATGATTATGAATGACATTTAATTTGGCTTGCATGTTGAAATCCGAACGTTCGAAACGTTATGCATGTCTGATTTAGGCTCCCGCTGAGTTCGGTTGAGGTAGGATGGACGTTTTAGGACGCAAACGAAATTTTAAACCAAAAACTGCCAACTCGGGTAGAAATTAGCCAGTTTCGGGGAAAACAGTTTTTGAGGCCTCTAGAGGCCGAAACAGGGGAAACTCAAAACATGAAAGTTTTTAAGTAGAGTTTTTCCTAGAGATCAACGTGGACAGTTTTGTAAAATGAGGCTCCAATGGCCTCGGTTTTTACCAAAACCCGTGCCTTAAGTGCCCAGGACCTGTGCACGGCCAGGACTAATTCCACAGGGTTTTTGATCATGAAAACGTCCGAACTAGGTTTTATCCAAAACACGAATGTTGTAGAACTTTTCAATGTCTAAAACTTTCGTGAAGACAAGTTTTTCAGAATCAGTCTTGATTTTAAGATGAAAATGGATTTCGGAAAACTATACAGGAATTATGGAAAACTCTGTACAGGATTTATAACTTAACACAGAAAAAGTGTAATTCCACAATTTCACTGCAAATTGACATTGTGAAACTGTTCCAAAGGCAGTTTCTAATAGTCAATAATTTTATAAGTCTCAGTTTAAGATTTTCAGTTTTAAAGTTAAACAAAAAGGATTTTTATACCAAAAATAAGGGTTTTCTTTTCTAAGAATAAGATTTTAAAACCAAAGTTAAAAACAAACCGATTAGGGTTACCAAAGTAATCAATTAGGATAACGTAAAAATAAGTAAGGGCTTATAACTAAGGTTATGAAAGAATGTTAGTTATACTACCAACAGTTCTAACCCTTACTTTTATTTTATCTCAGAACGTTATACGCAGAAGTGTCCCAGCGGAATTTAACTCCACATTGGACACAGCTTTTACAAACAAGGTAAGTACAACTCCGCCTACAGCATAGGCTTGTTGTGAATACTTGCCTAAGTATGTCTGCTATTTATGAATGTTACATGCTAAGTGCTATAGAATATCATAGGAATGTTATGATTTTATATGAATGATAAGTGCTATGATTTTATGTTATGAATGTATGTCATGATGTATGAAATGTCAAGTATGCTATGATTTATAGGAGCATGATTAGGATTAAGATATGTTAAGATTAATTGAGTGAAACATCACGATGCATGTTCACTAATTAACAAAAGAAAGGTTAAGCTATGATGGCAAGCAATTGCCTGTGTCGTACCGACCCGCGTCAGGTCGGGTTGAGCTATGGCAAGAGTAAGCCCATAGAACGCGCCCGGTACAAACACTCATGTTACGGGGCCCATAAGTAAAGATAAGTTAAGAAAGAAAGATATGATGATATAAGAAAGCATAATAAAGCATAAACGATTCATGCATATGTTATGATAAGTCATGATAAGAAATGTTATGTTAGGTTAGATCGTGTTGTGTTTATGTTATTGCGGTATTTAATAGTTGTACTTGCTGAGCGTTAGCTCATTGTCTTACGTCTATGCTGTAGGTAAGCAGCCTAGTAGCAACCCTTGATGCAAGATGGAGGGCGAGGTGTGCTGAACTGTGAAATGTGGGAACAATGCCGCCATGCGTTTTGTTTAATTATGTGATTATTTTATAAGCTTTATTTATGCCTGCACAACGTTTTTAATTAATCAGTATAATTATTTACGTATGTGCAAATATGTTTATACGGCTTATAAAAAAAAAAAAATTTATTCCGCTATTTTACGTATAAGTATGTATGCATGTAAGTACGTATGTATGTATGTACGGTAACGGCCTGTGTTAGGCGGGTCGTTACAGTACACATGCCAGTCCTTGACATAACTTAAATATCGCGTGCGCTGCATATCCCGATAAATCTCGGGGTTACGATACGGCTCACCGACTTTCTCATCAGGCATCGGCCCCTAACGCACACTAATTATCGTACGAAAATGAGCCCATGAATGACTAGGCATTTGTCTCTCGCCCAGTGTCATCCACCAATGTCGTGCGTCAGCTATCAAGCACCGACTGGCTAGAGAAACCTGCAAATGGTCCTCGACATGACAGATATGGAAAACCAACTCCATATCATATAGCCAAGCTGCTACTGATACCGACAGTCTCGCACCATCGAACAGTAGAGGATGCGATTCGTAAAATGATCTTATCGTGTCTCGATCCGCATTCACGCGAGCAGGATCCATATTGCCGCGTCTATGCTAACATAATCCTAGCATACATATTACATATACGTAAAATATAAATTTAACTTACAATGATGGTGGCGATGGCAGGCAGACTGTGAAATTGTATAGCAGGAAACCTCTCTGATACCAACTCTGTAACGACCCGCCAAGCACAGGCCGCTACCATACATACATACATACGTAACATACTTCCTTACATATTTGGCGAAAACAGCGGAAAATTTTTTTTTATTTTTTTTATAAGGCGCGTACGAGCGCATAACAATATATAAAAACAATGTGTGAAAAACAATCATTATACATAAAAAGACAAAACGCGTAGCGGCTTTATTTCCCACATTTCACAGCTTGCCTTGCCACGCTCCCCCATCTTGCATCAACAATTGCCCGTAGGTTGCTTACCTACAGCATAGACATAAGACAGTGAGCTTTCGCTCAGCAAGTACAACTACTAAACCGCAAAACAAAACAAACCTATGCTATCAAAGCGTATATCATGGCATGACCTAACATAGCATCGTAACATACATCTCGTGTCCTAACTTATCATAACATCATAACATAACGTATCGTGACGTAACATAGCATAACCTAACATAGCATCGTAACATAACATATTCTGTCCTAATCATGCATGAGCCAGTTATGCTTGCTTGACTTTTCATAGCATATCATGTCTTACTTGCTTATCATACTTATCTTACTTATCATGCATATGGGCCCCATAAGTGTACGTACCGGGCATGCAACTATGATTTGGTTGGGGCGGCCAGTCCATTTCCAACTCAAATCACAGTCCAACCCGACCTAACGCGGGTCGGTACGACACAGGCAAGCTTGCTTGCCATCATACTTGCTTTTCATGAACTCATTCTTGTTCTTATTAGTGAACATGCTTCGTGATGTCACTATTCATAAATCATATTCATATCATGCTTCATACCATAACTTCATGCATCATAGACATAACATACATCATGACATATTCATATCATATATCTTTCACATGACATTTCGTAAGCATATCAAACATACATCACATCAACTATCATAGAATTCATCGTTCATACTTGGGCAAGTATACAACAAAAAGCCTATACTGTAGGCGGAGTTGTACTTACCTCGACTACTATGTCCGGTGATATGCTGCTCCACGTCCGGATACAGCTGCAGGCTACTTCCTGCTTGAATGAAGGACATAGGTAAGGGTCTATTACCGAAAAATGTTGGTGACCTAACCAACATGCATACATAGTCTTAGTTGTATGTCCCCCCTATGCCAGATATCTTACTTGGTTACAATAAGTAACCCTATTGATTGAGACTAGTCCAATCATGGATTATAACTTATCAGGTTACATTGAGTAACCACATGCGCTAAGCCCATATCCATACAGGTAGGGTTAGGTTACTTATCCTAGCATTGGGCATAAGCTTTAACATTCTTGGTCTATAATCCATTGGGTTATTTCAAATAACCCTAGACCTTAGCTTATCCTATTTTTGGTATCTCGATGGGTTATGTTGGGTAACCCTTAAGGTAATAAGCCTTGGTCAAATCTGGTCAACCAAAGTCAACCTTATATGGTCAAACTTGGGCTTTGGGGGTCAAGCCCAATAACTCGGGTATCCTTCCCGGTTACCATCTCTTACTATCTTGCTGCTTATTTACGCTTCAAAAAATCCTTTTTCCTTTGTCTAGGAAAAATTTGCTGAACTACGTCCAACCCTTTGTTAAAAATACATGGTTCTTAAAATGGGGTTTAAAAAGTTGCTAATGGCTGAAAACTGCCATTGGAACAGTTTTCATAGTCAAAACATTGGGTTTGGTTGAAAATACAGTTTTTTTGCTTTGTTTTTAGAAAATCCTGTGTAGGAATTTCCTGTCTCCTACACAGTTTTTGAGATCCGATTTTTATTTAAAAATACAAATCAAATATGGAAAATTTTCTTCACGAAAGTTTCAGATCTCGAGAAACCCTAAAACTTTCATGTTCTGAGAAAAACCCAGTTCCGATTTTAACGTGCCCTTATTCCTTGTTGAACTTACCTGACCGTGCATGAATCCTGGGCATGGCCAGGCTCGGATTTTCATAAAAACCGAGGCCGTTGGAGCCTCATTTTGGAAAACTGTCCTTGTTACTCCCTAGGAAAAATCATTCTCTACAACTTTCGTGTTTTACGTTTTCTCAAATTCGGCCTCTAAAGGCCTCAAATTTTCTTTTCCAGAAAACTGGCCAGTTTGTACCCGAACTGGCAGTTTATGTACTTAAATTCGTTTTACGTCCTAATTCGTGCATACTACCTCAACTGACCACAGCGGGAGCCTAATATCACACATGCAAGCATTTCCAATGTTCCAAACGAACCTTCATGTGATTCGATCACGCCCATGCAAACCAATACCGAAATTGCATCACCTAAGGTTTGCATGGTTCTAAATTCACCAATTCCAAATCATTCCATTCATGCTTATTTTCTAGCAACCTAACATACCATTCTAAATCATTCTTGCACATATTTAGGGGACATACAATTTATCAAACATCTAGCATGCAATCCTATTAATCAATCAAGCATAAGCATAATAATCAAATAAAAGCTCATAATCAACCACCATTAGCCTAATCAAGCACAACCTAAACTAGGGCCATAAAATAAATTGAGCTTATGCTCATACAATTTGACAACTTGAAATACAATTAAATTTCAAATTGAACCAAATTGAAAAAGCATAAGACCATGGGAGAATTACCTTTCTTGACCCTAAGATTGGTTAGGGTTTGGTCCAAGAATTTTCTCCTATCCTTGGCTCCTTGGTGAATTCGGCCTCCCCCTAGCCTACCCGAAAGTTTTGGTTTCTTTTGGCTGCTGATTTTCACCAAAAATCTGACCACTCCCCCTTGTTCCCAATCAGTTTTTCTCACCCTTTTCCAGCTCCCTACAGTTCGGCACCCTTGGCCAAATGGGTCTCCAAAATTTTTTTCAGCTTTTCCTCTTGGTTCCTAGGTGAAATCCGAACTTCACCACTAATTCCCACACTTGGATTTTGGTTTTTGTTTTGTTTTTCTTGGCTGATCAAGGTCGGTTTTTGGGGCTGAAAATGGGTAGAATTTCTCCAAATTTTCTGATTTTTTTGTGAACAAATGGCTCACCTATTTATAGGCATTTGAAACTTTGCAAAATTGCTAGTTTAGTCCTTCAAAAATCACAATTTTGCATATTTGGAGGGTGAGGTGGCTGGCCATTCCCTTGGTGAACAAGGAAATATTATTTTCCTTATTTCCAAAATTCAATTATGATGTCATAACTTGTGGATAAGGTGATGTCATCACCATAAGGCCTTGTTTGGCTATTTTCTTCAATATGCAGTCCATTTTTGAGCTACACAGATATTTCTAAGACTGTGTTCACTAATACACAGTACTGCAATATATTCTGCAGTCCAAAATTCATATTTGTAAAAATGGACTGTATAAAATTTTTCTTATTTCTTTAAGTCCTTTTTGCCCTTAGTATCTAACTTGGTGTGCTTGATTTTTCTATGGTGGTTTTAATCCTAATCATACTAGATTGCCCGTAAAAATGGTTTTTCGCAGTATATTTCCATACTGCTCTGCCATAAAACTGTACAGTCATTACCTTGACCATTTTAGTCAAACTTTGACTCTCTCGGTCAACTTTGACTTTTCTTGGTCAAACTTTGACCAACATATTTCATAGAGTTTTTTCATCCTTTTTTACTCAAAAGGTCATATGCTAATCTAAGCAATCATTTTTTGAGTCTTATAAAATCATAAGAACTCACAAAATAAATAAAAACCCTTAATCGGGCTCTTTCCTGAATATCTTCATGGCACATAATTAATTCCTCTAAAAGGAATTAGTAATATCGAAAAACTAGGTATTACAAAGGTGGTATCTTTTAAGGTTACCTTAAATAAATCTTGGACCCAATGCCCAACATACAACATTTATTCTTAATTAATTAGGCCCAATTAAAATTAGGTAACCTACTTGAATATGTTAGGTTACCAATTGGCTTACATTGCTTACTAAACTAGGTTTAATTAACCATTTAAAACTGTTTTTAAATAAAAATGTCTAAGTTTTGAAGGAATTTACAGAAAACAGTCAAATCGTGAGTGCATGTGCAGGAATTTCCTGTGCATGCACTGTTTTAAAATTATGAATCAGAGCTTGCTATACTGATTCAGTTTTACTTTGAAATCTGTTTGGATTTTGAAAAATATTTCTTCACAAAAGTTTTACATACTGAAAAACCCTACAACTTTCGTGTTTTGACAAAAACCAAGTTCTGAACTTAACTTATACTTTTTCTTTATTGAATCTGCCTGGCCGTGCACATAGGTCTGGGTGGTCTAGGCACGGGTTTTCATAAAAACGAAGGCCTTTGGGGCCATATTGTAATACCTGGAATTTTGATGAACCTATGATTTCCTTTTAGATAAGGAAAATCACAAGTTTGAATCTAGTATGTCGATATGAAACTCATGATCTGAAAATCAGTAAATGTTTGAGTTCTCGTTTAAGTAGCTACGAGACTCAATAATAGCTTGCTTTAGTCAAGCGTGAAGCCTTTTGAGAAAAAAGGGCAAAATAGGAATTTATGCCAGTCAATGTTTGACTAAGTAGTTTCAAGTCTTAAGAAAATCTTATACACAGTCCAGTTAAGTATAGATAAATTCTGGACAGTGGTCCAGTACAATTATACTGTTGTTAGTTGAAAACAGTATTTGAAATGGACTGTATTTAAGAGGATAGCCTATGGAGCTTTATCGGTTGATACCTCGTCCTTAAATGGATGACTAAGCAAGAATTGGAAGCCAAGTTTCAAAGCCGACCACCTTTAAGGACTAAAGTGCAAATGTTTTTACCTTTAGGGGCTAAAGTGCAAATAGTTTGTTCTTTAGGGACTAAAGTGTAATTTTGAGAAAAATAAGTGATGATGGATAAGTATGTAAATTATGGATTTTCTTATCTAAACCTCCAAATCTAACTGGGCCAATGATCGGTTACAAGCTCGGTTACATTGGAAACCAAGGAAAACAAGTTAAAGATAGGCTTGAAAATTGTATTTTCTTCTCAAGCTTCCATATGGCTCTATAACCGGCCACCTCAAGGGTTAATGAGCAGATATTTTGCTCTTAAGAACCAATAGGCAAGGTATGAAAAATTTGAAGTTCATTAGAGATTGACACTTCACAATTTTAGCTTTGCTTAGTAAGCTTGGTAGCTTTGCCTACTAAGCTATGTTGCAAACCCTACACCTAGCATTGTATGGCCGGCCACGTTATGAAGAATTGCAATAAAATTTTATGATTTTAAGGGCTGATTAGTAGATAGGGAATTAGGTGTTTCTTTATGAGTTTGACACCTAAAAACCTAGCTTTGCTTAGTAAGCATTTTAGCCATGCTTACTTCGCTAATTGTGATGTATCATTAAGCAAAAATTTGTCCTTGTGGCACACTAAGGAACCGGCCACCACCTTGGCTAGACACATCATGAAACTAGCCTTGGTAAGCAAGCACTCTAGCCTTGCTTATTTGGCTAGCAAAGGCAAGCACACCAAGCCACCTAAGGCCGGCCACCATAAGGTTTAGACACCTAATGGCCTAGCCTTGGTGAATCACCCTTTTAGCTTGCTTATTTGGCAAGCCAAGCTCTTGCCAAATCAGCACCAAAACTGGCCATTTGGAGGAAGAGACACCTCATGGCCTAGCCTTGATGAGTCACCCTTTTAGCTTGCTTCTTTGGCCAGCCAAGGCCTTGCCAAATCAGCACCAAAAATCGGCCATTTGGAGAATGACACATTATGGCTTAGCTTAGGTGAATAAGCCAATCTAGCTTTGCCTCCATGGCTAGCTAAGATTTTGACACATCATCACCTAATGGCCAGCCATCTTGAGAACATGCCACATAACCTAGTAGCCTTGGTGAGTAAGTCACCTTAGCTGTGCTTACTCAGCTTCTAGGGCCAATCATGGCCGGCCAACACACAAGGTGTTGTGAGTAAAATGAAATTTGTTGGAGGACTAATTGGCAAAGCAAGAACAAGTCTTCACCTATAAATAGGTGAAGGCAAAATCTGTAACTTCTTTTAGTTAACCTTGCAGCCAACAATCACCTCTTTTTCCCCTTAAAAGCCGAAGCCAAATAAGAGAGAAAGGTGAAAGATAGATTCAGTTTTGTTCGGTCTTGGTTGGACTAGTGAAAAAGAAAACTTCGAAAACCTAAGCTAGAACCTTTCTCGTGAAGCTTGAGGTAAATCTTTTAACCTCTAGCTGTTTATTTACGTTTTAGTTAAGAGAATTAAGAGTTTGATGTTGTGTAAAAGCATGAGTTATGGTTGTTTAGATTTATAAACCATACCGAATGAAAACTGCCAGTTTCGGGTCAAACTGGACAGTATTTTGGAAAGTGAATTTTGAGGCCCTTAGAGGCCGAATCATGAAAAAGTCAAAACTACAAAGTTGTAGAGAATGGAAAATCCTAGGGGCCTACTCGAACAGTTTTTGAAAATAAGGCCTCTAAGACCTTCGTTTTTACAAAAACCCGAGACCAAATTTTAGGGTAATGAAAATGGTCGAAGAATTTTCAAAGGCAGAAACAAGCATGTTTAAGTCAGATTTTAGTTTTGAGTTAAAAAGAGAAGTTGTAGGAACCTTCAGGGTCTACAACTTTCATGAAGGAAATATTTTCAAATTCGAAACGGATCTGTTAGAAAAGGATCAAATTTAAGGACTGATTTCAAGTACAGTTTTCAGAATTCAAGGGTTTTAAAAGATAGTAAGTTTTAAAGTCTATGTTATGTTTTTGATACCCTTGTACTAAGATAAGTTAATAACTAGGGTTATTCATGAATGTTGGTTATGATACCAACATTTAATGATTATGATTTATGTTAAGATAGAATAGGAATAACTCTTATCTTGCACCCTGTTCGGAAACAGGAGTATGAACTGTAGTCATGCCATGTATGGACAATAAACCAAGAGCATAGGACGATTGGTAAGTTCAAACCTCACCTACAGTATGAAAAATAGTAAATACTATTTTCAAGTATGACTGTTTTCATGTATATGCTATGATTTATATGTTGCCATGTTAAGCCATGTTTTGTCATGTTATGCCATGTTATGACAAGTCATGTATGTTATGTCAAGCTATGATATGTTATGATAAGATATGCCATGTGTATGTATATACTATGGTTGATATACATTATGAGATAGTGACATCATGAGGCATGTTCACTAATAAGATCACACGTAAAGATTCTTAGTCTTGGGAATGTAACCAGACTAAGACTAAACCGAGACAAGTAAGGTGTCGTACCAACCTCCTGTTGATGCAGGAGAATCATGTATGTTATAAGTTCAAGTTTATGATTATCAACCTCTCGTTGATGCGTGAGGGTAAAGTGATAATCAACCTTCCGTTGATGCGTGAAGGGTTATGTTTATGTTTTCCAGAATTGTTAAGGGCCTTGCAAACCCTGACGTTCTGAGGCTGGCAAGCTTTTGGTACGTACACAAGGGGCCCAAATGTTAAGCAAGATAATAAGTTCAAGTGCATAAAAGATACGTAATTGATCATAATTGGTTCATGCATAAGTTACACAATGTTGATTATGTTTTGTGAGATTATGTTTGTACTTGCTGGGCGAAAGCTCATCAGTATATTCCATACTGTAGGTAAATGCCTGCAGCTTTACTTGGTGGGCCATGGAAACAATGCAGCAAGTGAAGAGCGGTATGGGATACCACTACGCAAGTTTTTCCGCAAACTATTTAAATTATCAAGTTGTATATGTATGTTTTAAGGAATATGTACCATGTTACATATGTGATGTTTTTAAGTTGTGATTTTAAAATAAAGTTTAAAGAAGAAAAGAAAATTTTATTTTGAAATTTTCTGTAAGGTTAAGAATAAGGTTTAAGTTAAGCAAGCATGGTAACGGCCCACGTTTATGTAGTACGCCCCTACGTGGACGGTCGGGGCGTTAACATATATTCAAAAACTGTCCGCGATGCCCTTAGAATTTTCAATTTCCTACAACTTTTCAGTTTTGAGCTTTCTCAAATTCGGCCTCTAAAGGCCTCAAAAGACCGTTTCCAATTCACTGCCCTGTTTTCACCCGAACTAGCAGTTTTTGGTTTCGGTTCGCTCTCACGTAAAAAAATTACGCACACCCTACCTCAAATGGTCACAACCGTGAGCCTATATCAAGCATGCAGCGTATAATCTAACGTCCTCATACCCGTTCATTCAATCTTATACATACAATTATTTTATCAAACCCCTTTGGTGAAGTTCACCAAACTTGGGTTTTCTAGGGTTCTCTAGGGTTTTTCTTGAACCCTAGTTCAACATACAATCATTCAATACCATAATCAGCCATTCAACAAAAATCATAAGCCTATGGGGACATACATCAACCACCTAATGGTCACACATATCATCTACTTAATTTCTAGAGCATACATTACCAATCATGCACCAAATTAAAGCATAATCATGCTAAAACTTAAATCAAGTACATTCTAAGCAAACCAACTAAAATAAGGACATAAATGAATGAGCTTAAGCTCTTATAAACAAGCTGGAAATACACTATAAAAGGCTCAAAAACAGAATTTAGAGGCTTAGGAAATTGAAGGTTTACCTCTAAACCGAAGAGAAAATCTTTGGCATGAGTTCCGAAAATTTCTTTTCTAGATTTTCCTCACTAGAAATCCGACAACACCTTGGGTTTTTATGCTGTCTTAGGGTTCGGCTATGGCAGAGAAAAGGAGAAGAGAAATGGAAAGAGTTTTGGGGAATTTTTCTAATAAAATGATTAAAAAAAAAGCCCCCCCATCACACCTATTTATAGGTGAATATTAATTTTCTTTCTTGAATTATTTTAATTCCTCAAATTGCTCTCCAAACCCTGCAAAAATTTAATTTGCTGAGAACTCCCCATGAGGTGGCCTGCCATTAGTGATGGAAAAGGTTCAAGAATGTTTTTGAATACTTTCCAAATTTTCAATAATTCAAAAATTGGCATAATTATCTCTTGACGAGGTGTCCAACACCTAGGGCTCCGTTTGGCTTAAAATCTTAAAAACAGTCTATTTTCATACTAATACAAATATAACAAATACTGTTTTCAATAAAAACAATACTGTCACACTAAACTGCAGTTCAAATTTTATCTGCATAACACTAGACTGCGTTTAGGTTTTTCTTAGAACTTAAAGCTCATTAGTCCTTACTGTCCTAAATATTGTGCTTGATTTTTCTAATATAGTCCCATATCTTAAATTTGCTTATCTATCCGTAATGACGGTTTTTTTGTAGTATAATCTCTATACTGCCTATTATACAATAGTACCATCATACTTTGACTTTTCTGATCAACCTTTGACTATTCTGGTCAAACTTTGACCAACATAAAATCATAAATTCCTATCATAGCTCAATTCATTCTGGCCAAACTTTGACCAGAATACAATCATAAATTCCTATAATAGCTCAAATCATTCTGGCCAAACTTTGACCGGAATACAATCATCCATAAATCCTAATTCTGGTAACTCAGATCAGGCAATTCATATACTTATTCATATACAAAATTTTGATTCCTTGAGAAACAAGAAATCATAATTTGTAATAAAGTCGGTTATCACATTCTTCCCCCTTAAAAATTTTCGTCCTCGAAAATTAGAACAAGTGGGGATAATTCGCTATCATATCCTCTTCTAATTCCCATGTTGCTTTTTCAACATTGTGGTTTCACCACAATACTTTAACTATGGAAATTGTCCTATTTTGTAAGATCTTCTCTTCCTGATCTAGAAACCGAATTGGTTTCTCTTCGTATGTCAAGTCGGTTTGAACCTCGATCTGTTCCTGACTTAGCACATGGGAAGGGTCAGGTACATACTTCTTTAGCATCGAAACGTGGAAAACGTTATGCACAGAAGCTAATTCTAGCGGCAAGGCAAGCTTATAAGCTACTTTGTCAATCCTTTCCAAGATTTCGAATGGCCCTGTGTATCTAGGACTAAGTTTTCCCTTCATGGGAGCAATCTTAAGGAAAACATAGTCTCCAACTTTGTAACGACCCGCCCTTACGTAGGCCGTTACAGTTACTTATCTTACTTGTCTTACATACTTATTTAAACATACTTACTTAAAACATGCAGAAATAACGTACATATATTTTTTTTTCTTTTTTTAAAAAACTTAAGTTAAAACTTTACTATTTACTTATTTACAATACACGTACGTATATAATCTATATATACTTTTCGAAATCGTTGTAGCGTAAATTAACTTTTACTCAGTTAATAACATAAACATTTGTTTCAAAACGCGTAGCAGTTCCCATCCCACGTTTCACAGATAGCCCTGCCAATGCCTCACCGCCTTACATCAAATAATGCCAGTAGGAAGCTTACCTACAGCAGAAACGTAAGTTGTGAGCTTTCGCTCAGCAAGTACAACCATTTACCCGCAAAACATTTCATAATGGAACAATGCATGAACCAATTATGATTTCATTATGATGTCTTATGCTTTCATAATCCTGGGCCCTTACATAACATGAGTGTACGTATCGCGACGTGCAGCCATGGAGTGGATGGGGCGGCCAACCAGATCCAACTCAAACCATGGACCAAACCTGCCCATAGTGGTAGGTCGATACGACACAAGGTAACATTGTTTGCCTTCTTTTCTTAACTTGCTCATAAAATTGTTTTCTTCTTGAAAACAGTCTTTTATAACAGTTTATTTTTTGAAACTGGGTTCTCATTCTTACCATGTGATTTATCTTTCATGAGCATGCTTTATGATGCCACAATGATAAAACATAAACCATACATACTACATAATCAATGCATAAATCATTCGCATCACGTCATCAAGGCATAAATCATATGCACTTTATAAACAGTAAAAATATTTTCCGTCTATACTATAGGCGGAGTTGTACTTACAGGTAACACTAAGTCTTGGGGTTTGTCGTTCCGACAAGTTATCTCAAAAGGTTACCTCCTGTTTCCAAAAAGGAAGTAAGATAAGAATCATCCTATCTTACCTTAACTTATTTCATTAAATGTTAGTACCCTAACCAACATTTATTTGTGACCCTAGATATATGTCCCCCTCATATGCTTAATAATATCTTTATTGGTTACTAAGTGTAACCCTAGGGCACAAGCCCTAATGATAATCAAACAGTATCCTGTTTGACTACTTAATGAACTTTGGGCTTAAGGCCCAATGATCTTGGTATGGGCATCCTATTAGGTTACTATGAGTAACCTTAGACCTAGGCCCATATTGGGTGAAATTTAAAAAGCCTGTTGGGCTACTAAGGCCCAAGAATTAAAGTGGTATCCTTTAAGGTTACCTTACATAAATCTTGGACCCAAGGCCCAACATATAATATTTGTTCTTAATTAAAATTAGGTAACCTACTTGACTATGTTAGGTTACCAATTGGCCTACATTGCTTAATTTGCTTAATTAATTTATTTCTTGCTAAACTGAGTTTAATTAATCATTTAAAACTGATTTTAAATAAAACTGTGTTGGTTCTGTAGAAATTTGGTAAAAACAGTTAAATCATTAGTGCATGTGCAGGAATTTCCTGTGCATGTACTGTTTAAAATTCTGAATCAGAGCTTGCTATACTGATTCAGTTTTACTTTGAAATCTGTTTGGATTTGAAAACTTTTCTTCATGAAAGTTTTAGATACTAAGAAATTCTACAACTTTCATGTTTTGACAAAAACCCAATTCTGAACTTAACTTATACTTTTTCCCTCTTGAAACTGTCTGGCCGTGCACATATGTCTGGGCGGTCCAGGCACGGGTTTTTATAAAAATGAAGGCCTTTGGAGCCTTATTTTCAAAAACTGTCCATGTTACCCCCTATAATTTTCAATTTCCTACAACTTTTCTGTTTTGAGTTTTCTCAAATTCGGCCTCTAAAGGCCTCAAAATATCGTTTCCAATTCACTGCCCAGTTTTCACCCGAACTGGCAGTTTTTGGTTTCGGTTCGCTCTCACGCAATGTTACGCACACCCTACCTCAAATGGTTGCAACCATGAGCCTACGTCAAGTATGCAGAGCATAATCTAACGTCCTCATACCCGTTCAATCAATCACATACATTCAATTATTTTATCAAACTCATTTTGTGAAATTCACCAAACTTGGGTTTTCTAGGTTTCTCTAGGGTTTTCTTGAACCCTAGTTTAACATACAATCATTCAATACCATAATCAGACATTCATCAACAGATTAAGCACATGGGGACATATATCAAACACCTAATGGTCACACACATCATCTACCTAATTTCTAGAGCATACATCATAAATCATGCACCAAATTGAAACATAAACATACTAAACCTAAATCAAGCACATGCTAAGCAAATTAAGCAATAATAGGACATAAATAAATGAGCTTAAGCTCTTACAACCAAGCTGGAAAATACACTGTAAATGGCTTGAAAAACAGAATTTAGAGGTTTAGGGAATTGAGGGTTTACCTCTAAACTGAAGAGAAAATTGTTGGCTTGAGTTCCGAAAACGGTTTTCTAGCTTTCCCTCACTAAAATTCTGACCACACTCACTTGGGTTTTTCTGTCTATGGGGTTCGACTGGGTAGAGAGAATGAGAAGAGAAATGGCAAGAGTTTGGGTGGGTTTTTCAATTAAAATGAACTAAAAAAATTCCACCTATGATACCTATTTATAGGTGAAATATAATTTTGTTTCTTGAATTATTTTTAATCTTCAAATTGCTCTCCAAGCCCTTAAAAAAATTTATTTGCTGAAAACCCCCTATGAGGTGGCCGGCCATTAGCTGGAATTTGTTCAAGAAAGTTCTTGAATTTCTTTCCAAATTTTTCAAAAAATCCAAATAATAACATAATTATCCTTGATGAGATGTCCTACCACCAAGGGCTCCGTTTGGCTTTAACTTTTAAAAACAGTCTATTTTTATACTAATACATATATAACAAATACTGTTTTCAATAAAAACAATACTGTCATACTAAACTGTAGTCTAAAAATTTATCTGCATAAAACTGGACTGCGTTTAGGTTTTTCTTAGAACTTAAAGCTCATTAGTCCTTATTGCTCTAAATATTGTGCTTGATTTTTCTAACATAATCCCGTAGCTTAAACTTACTTATCTATCCGTAATTGACGGTTTTTCGTAGTATAATCTCTCTACTACCTGTTATACAATAGTACCATCATACTTTGACTTTTTTGGTCAAACTTTGACCATTTTGGTCAAACTTTGACTAACATAAAATCGTAAATTTCTATCATAGCTTATATCATTATGGCCAAACCTTAACCGGAATACTATCATAAATTCCTAAAATAGCTCAAATCATTCTGACCAAACTTTGACCGGAATACAATCATACATAATTCCTAATTCAGATCAGGCAATTCATGTACTAACACATAATACAAATTTTGATTCCTTGAGAAACAAGAAATCATAATTTGTAACAAGGTCAGTCATCACAATCTTCCCCCCTTAAAAATTTTCGTCCTCGAAAATTAGAACCAATGGGGATAATTCGCTCTCATATCCTCTTCTAGTTCCCATGTTGCTTCGTCAACATTGTGGTTTCGCCACAATACTTTAGAGGAGCAATCTTAAGGAAAACATAGTCTCCAACTTGGAATTCTAAAGGCTTTCGACATTTATCGATGTAGCTTTTCTGATGACTACAAGCTACATCGAGTCTTTACTTAATCTTCTTAATATCTTTTGAAGTCTTTCGGATAAAATCCGTGGGTTGAAGTTGTTTCTATCCAACTTTTTACTAATGAATAGGAAATCGACGTTTCCTTTCATAAAACGCTTCAAATGGGGCCATACTAATTGAGGCGTGATAACTATTCTCATAAGGAACTTGA
Organism: Ficus hispida; assembly: GCA_025413025.1. Lineage (NCBI taxonomy): Eukaryota > Viridiplantae > Streptophyta > Magnoliopsida > Rosales > Moraceae > Ficus > Ficus hispida. The sequence continues at coordinate 1,636,889 of CM046372.1, read as the reverse complement.
TCAAAGGTAGCTTCTGATCCCAGCTTCCTTTGAAATCCAAAACGTATTATCTTAGCATATCTTTCAATGTTTGGATGGTTCGTTTCGACTGGCCATCCGTTCGGGGTGAAAAAATCATACTAAACTTCTATTTCAACCCCCTTACTGTGAGAACACTTGTCCAAAATTGAAAAGTGAAACATCTATCATGATCCAAAATGATCGATTTTGGCACTTCATACTCCTAACAATCTGAGATGCATAATTTCTGGCAAGCCTTTCTGCCAAAAAGTGGCTTTGATGGCAATAAAGTGGGCTGATTTGGTTACTCTATCGATAATAACTCAAATCGTATCCTTCCCACTTACAGCACTGGGCAATCATACTACAAAATCCATCGTTGTTTGTTCCCATTTCCATTATGGGAGCTCAATTTTTTTCTGAATGTCTCCACCTAGATGGCGGTATTTAGCCTTAACTTTCTGACAAGTTAGGCATCTTGTCACGAATTCTGTGGTCTCATTCTTCATATTTGCCACCCAAATTCTCCTTAAGATCCTTGTACATCTTGGAAGCTCCAGGATGTACCGAATATGGCGTCTTATGTGCTTCGGACATGATTTGCTTCTTAAGAATTTCAAAGTTAGGAACGCAGATCCTTTCTTTGAAATTAACTACCTCATCCTCAGAGGTCCTAAACTCCTTATTCTTTCTACCAAAGATTTGTGCCTTTAGCAGAAAAGAATTTTTTCCTTGATGACTGTAACGACCCGCCTTGCACAGGCTGTTACCATACATACATACATTCTTATTTATTTAACGTAAACAGTGAAAATTTTTTTTTAATTGGTGCGGACAAACGAAATACATAATAATATTAGGATGTTCGGAATATAAAACTATATATATACAAGAAACAAAACGCGTAGCGGCTATTAATCCCACGTTTCACAGTTCGCCCTGCCACGCTCGCCATCTTGTATCAACAACTGCCCATAGGTTGCTTACCTACAGCATAGACGTAAGACGTGAGCTTTCGCTCAGCAAGTACAACATAATTATCCGCGACAATACAACTCAAAACATAATTCATCATAATCTTATAACATAGCATAATTTCTCATGGCACAACATACATATCATACTTAATTCATCATAACATTACATAACATTGCATAATATATGCATGAACCGATTATGCTCTTATTATGCCACCTTATTCATTCTTAACTTATCTTGCTTATGGGCCCCATAACATAAGTGTACGTACCGGGCGCGCAACTATGATTTGGTTGGGGCGGCCAGTCCATTTCCAACTCAAACCACAGTCCAACCCGACCTAACGCGGGTCGGTACGACACGGCAAGCTCGCTTGCCATCATACTTGCTTTTCGTGAACTCATACTTGATCTTGTTAGTGAACATGCTTCGTGATGTCACTAGACTTAAATCATACTCATATCTTAACATCATGCGTTAAACTCATAATCGTAAGCTTGATATCACCATAAATAATCATAAGCTTGATATTATCATAATTAATCATAACCCAGCTGTAACGACCTGCCTAGCACAGGCCGTTACCGTACATACATACATACATACATGCTTAGCATACACAGCGGAAATTTTTTTTTTTTTATACTGGGCGTACAAACGACAAACGATATATACGAACGAAGGGCGTTATATAAAAACGGTGCGTTCGAAACGAAAAGCGATATACGAAGATCGGAAATTAAATAATGTACATAAGAAACAAAATGCGTAGCGGCAAAAATATCCCACATCACTTCACAGTTCACCCTGCCCCGCTCGCCATCTTGTATCCAAAATTGCTGACAGGTTGCTTACCTACAGCATAGACGTAAGACACGTGAGCTTTCGCTCAGCAAGTACAACATAATTATCCGCAACAAATAACGATACAAAATAGAATTTAATCAAACATAACATAATCCATTCAACCTAACATATTCAATCTAACATAACACATTCAATCATGACATAACATTTTCTATCTAATCATAACACATTCAATCATAACATAACATAATCTATCTAACATAACATATTCTATCTAAATCATGCATGAGCCAATTATGCTTCATTATGCTTGCTTCTTTCATTCATAACTTGTCTTATCATACTTGCTTATCTTACTTATCTTGCTTATGGGCCCCATAAGTATACGTACCGGGCGCGCAACTATGATTTGGTTGGGGCGGCCAGTCCATTTCCAACTCAAACCATAGTCCAACCCGACCTATGAGCGGGTCGGCACGACACAGGCAACTTGCTTGCCATAATTTCTTATCTTATCTTATTCTTATTTAGAATTAGTGATCATGCCTCGTGATGTCACAAATTCCTAAGACATAAATCATATCGTGTCTTCATGCATTTTAAACATATCATACGTCATAGCATAATCATTTCATAAAGCATTCACATAACATCTCATAACATAACCTAATATCAATCATATCTAACATACGTCGCAACATCTATTATAGCATTCATAAATCATACTTGAGTAAGTATACAACTAAAGCCTATGCTGTAGGCGGAGTTGTACTTACCTCAAACTAAACGTCCACTGATAAGCCGCTCCTGCTCGAGGCGAGATAGCAGATTATTTCCTGCTATGACAAAGGACATAGTGTCAGGATTATGAAAATCCTAACTTTTAAATTGTTGGTAATCCGTACCAACGTTCCATTTATTCTTTGTTATATGCCCCTACCTAACCGTCTTGAAAACATTCTTAATGGGTTATTAAAAATAACCCTATAGGTAACCCTTGAGTCAAGGGCCCTGATCCATAGTCTTAATCTCTTATTGGGTTACGTTGGATAACCCTTGGGCTTCGGGCCCAAACCAATAACTCGACATCTTTTTCCGGTTATTGCTCACCAAATTTTGTTTTTAAACTACTTTTGAAAACTTAGGGTTTTTCTTTAAAAAAAATCCTTAAAATCATATGATTTGGTTTTATAAAATATTAAAGGCGGAAAACTGTCCTTGAAACAATTTTAGTATTTAAAACATTGGGTTTTAAACCACCAAAAACAATCAAACACTAATAACTGCCTTTGGAACAGTTTTTCTATTTTGTTTTAGAAAATTCTGTGCAGGAATTCCAATTTCCTACACAGCTTTTAAAACTCCAATTTTTAATTAGAAATCCAGACCGAATATGAAAAGCTTTTCTTCATGAAAGTTTTAGATCTTAGAAAATCCTAAAACTTTCATGTTTTGTGCAAAACCCAGTTCGGAACGTAACTCATTCATTTACCCGGTTTAAGTCTCCTGGCCGTGCATAAAAACTGGGCACAATCAGGCTCGGTTTTCCATAAAAACGAAGGCCGTTGGAGCCTTATTTTTAAAAACTGTCCACGCTGTCTTATAGGAAAAACTGTTCTCAACAACTTTCATGTTTTACATTTTTCGAAAATCGGCCTCTAAGGGCCTCAAAATTTGCTTTCCAGAAAACAGGGTAACTTGAACCCGAATTGGCAGTTTCCTAATTCTCATTTGTTACTCGCCCTAAAAACGTGCACACTACCTCAACCGAACTAGCAGGAGCCTAAGTCAAACATACAGCGCCTTTCTAACGTCAAATTCTCTTCAAACACAAATAAAAACTCAGCCATGCAAACCATTATCTTATCCCAAATAATTAGGGTTTGCAGAAAAAAATCCAGCTTGACTAATATACACCAATTCTGCCAATTAACCTAATCATGCATTCTAACACATACCTTAACTTATTAGGGGCATATAAAACTTGAAAATCAGCTAGCATGCAATTAACATAAATCAAGCAAGCATATTAAAATCACAAAATGCTAATAAACACCAAACCACCCTTAGAGCTAACCAAGCACATAACCTAATCTAACTAGGGCCGAAAAAAAATAACTTAGAGCTTATGCTCTTACATACTCAGCTGGTAATACAAAATAACTTCCAAATTGAACCAAATTGAAAGCTGAAAACTTAGGGGAGATTTTACCTTAATAAACCCTAAGATTGGTTAGGGTTTGCTCCAAACTTTTTCTTCCTTGGCTCCTAGCACAGCCGGCCTCTCCCTAAGCTCACCCAGAAATTTTTCTGGTCCTTGGCTGCTGCACCACACAGATTCCAGCCACTAAATCCGACACTCCCCCTAGCTTCCACACTTTTTCTCTCCATTTTTCCAGCACACACACAACCGGCCAGCTTGCCAAACAAGGGCTCCAAAATTTCCAGCACTCTTTTCTTTCCTCCTAGCTGAAAACCGAACTCACCCTAGTGGATTCTCCCTTGGATTTTTGTTTTTGGTCTTGTTTTTTTCTTGGCTGAAAGGGATGGTTTTGAGCAGCAGAAAATGGGCAGAGTTTGGCTCAATTTTCTGATTTTTTTGAATAGGATGCTCACCTATTTATAGAGGATTTTGAAACTTTGCTTAATTGCAAAATACTCCCTCAAAAACCAACATTTTTCACAAAAGGGGGGTGAGGTGGCCGGCCAACTCATGGTCTAGAAGCCTCCAAAATACTTTCCTAATTTAGCTTAAATCCAAATGATGTCATAAATAATGGATAAGGTGATGTCATTCTCCCTTAAGGCTTGTTTGGCTTTAAACCTTGATAAGTAGTCCATTTATAGCCAAACAGGTATTGTTAATACTGTGTTACTTAATACACAGTATCATAAATTAAATTTCATTCCAAAAATTTATCTGTCATAAAATGGACGGTACGAAAAACTTTTCTTTCCGCTTCAAGTCCTTTGGCCCTTAATAATCTATTTAAGGTGCTTGATTTTTCTATGGCGGTTTTAGATTTAATTCTAACTATTTTATCCGTAAAAACGGTTTTTTTCTCAGTATATAACCTATACTGCTTAACATACTTAAGTTCCGTCACATAGTTGACCTTTTTAGTCAATCTTTGACTTCTCGGGTCAACTTTGACTTTCATGGTCAACTTTGACCTTCATGATCAACTTTGACCTTCATGGTCAACTTTGACTTTTTCGGTCAAACGTTGACTTTCAATAAAATCATAGAATTTTCTATCTTTTGAACACAAAAGATCATGGGCTTGACTAAGCGATCGTATTTGAGTCTTACGAAGCCATAAGAACTCATGAAATTTAAATAAAAACCCTAAGTCGGGCTTTTTCATAAATACCATTATGGTACAATTTATATTTCTATACGGGAAATCATAACGTTGAAATTTCTAGATCTTACACCAGCATCAAACAATTCTAGCATACATTTACATCACATACTAATAGCAATCATTCATCATACTTGAGTAAGTATACAACATAAAGCCTATACTGTAGACGGAGTTGTACTTATCAGATACTAAATCTCAAATTTAGTACTTCTCCTAACCGAGTTGTTTTCCTGTATTTACAGAAAAATCATAGGATAAGAATCATCCTATCATAGTGTCATACATATCCTAGTTATTAACTTATCCTAATATAAGGATATCAAAAACATAACATAACCTTTAAAATCTTACTATCTTTTAAAACTCTAAAATTCTAAAAATAAACTGTATTTGAAATCAATCTTTAAATTTGATCCTTTTCTAACAAATATGTTTCGAATTTGAAAATATTTCCTTCATGAAAGTTGTAGACCTTGAAGGTTCCTACAACTTCTGTTTTAAACATAAAACCCAAATCTGACCCTAACATACTTGTTTCTGCCTTTGAAAATTCTTCGACCATTTTCCTTAACTCTAATTTTGGTCTCGGGTTTTTATAAAAACGAAGGTCTTAGAGGCTTTATTTTCAAAAACAGCCCACGATGGCCCCTAGGATTTTCCCTCCTCTACAACTTTGTAGTTTTGATCTTTCCAAGATTCGGCCTCCAAGGGCCTCAAATTCACTTTCCAAAATACTGTCCAGTTTACCCCGAAATTGGCAGTTTTCATTCGGTTTGGTTTTTAGGTAATCTAACGTGCACACTACCTCAAACGGATACCCCGTGAGCTTATTTTAAGCATGCAGGCGTTACCTAACCATTTCATACTCATACATCCTGTAACGACCCGCCTAGCACAGGCCGTTACCATACATACATACATACAAAATGGCATTCATACTTACTTACTTACTTAGCGTAATCAGCAGAAATTTTTTTGTTTTTTTTTATACATATAGCGCGTACGAAAGGAAAGGAGATATACGATCGGAAAGTAATATATAAGACAATGTTCGCAGTCGAATATTAAATACTATACATAAACGAAACAAAACGCGTGGCGGCAAATTATCCCACTCACTTCACAGTTCACCCTGCCCCGCTCGCCATCTTGTATCAAAAATTGCTGACAGGTTGCTTACCTACAACATAGACGTAAGACACGTGAGCTTTCGCTCAGCAAGTACAACATAATTATCCGCAACAAGAAAACATACATAACCTACTTACTAACATAACATGCTTAACCAATCATATCATATTCTATTCTAATCATGCATGAGCCAATTATGCTTCATTCATAGCTTACTTGTTCATTCATAGCTTATCATACTTAATTTGCTTATCTTGCTTATCTTGCTTATCTTGATTATGGGCCCCTTACATAAGTGTACGTACCGGGCGCGCAACTATGGAGTGGTTGGGGCGGCCAGTCCATTTCCAACTCAAACCATAGTCCAACCCAACCTAACGCGGGTCGGTACGACACAGGCAACTTGCTTGCTATCATACTTGTCTTTCATAATTCATGTTTGATCTTACTCTTATTTAGAATTAGTGAACATGCTTCGTGATGTTACATATTCATAACATAAAATCATATCATGCTTCATAACATCAGGCATCGTAAACATATCATATCTCATGTCATATTGAAATCATAACACATAATGTCATTGCATCACATCACATAAACATTTCCTAATATCATGCATATCTAACATACAATCACATCCCATCTATATCATTCATACTTGGGCAAGTATACAACAAAAGCCTATGCTGTAGGCGGAGTTGTACTTACCTTGTCTTCCTATGTCCGATGCCGAGCTGTTCCAGATCGGAGCGCAATAGCAGATTATCCCCTGCTATTATAAATGACATAGGGTAAGGATTCTGAAATCCCATTCTTAAACTGTTGGTTATCAACCAACATTTAGTTACTTCCTAGTTATATGTCCCATATCATTACCTTGGAAAAATATCATAAACGGGTTACTATTCGTAACCCTGTAAATAACCCTCGTGATAAGGGTTGAAATGGAAAGGCTTGGTCCTTTATTGGGTTACGTTGGATAACCCTTGGGCTTTGAGCCCAAACCAATAACTTGGTTAAAAATCCCATCTTGCTTTATTTTTTAGAAACTTAGGTTTTTCTTTCAAAAATTCTTGAAAACTTATGAGTAGATTTTATACATTGTTAAGGGATGAAAACTGCCATTGGAACAGTTTTAGCAGTCAAAACAATGGGTTTTGTGAAAAATACAGTTTTTCTGTTTTATTTTAGAAAATCCTGTGCAAGAATTTCCTGTTTCCTACACAGTTTTTGAAATCCAATTTGTATTTTAAAATCCAGATCGAATCTGAAAAACTTTTCTTCATGAAAGTTTTTGACCTTGAAAAAGCCTAAAACTTTCATGTTTTGTTCAAAACCCATTTCGGAACTTAACTCATTCGTTTACCCTGTTAAACTGTCCTGGCCGTGCATGGAAACTGGGCATGGTCAGGCTCGGTTTTCCATAAAAACGAAGGCCGTTGGAGCCTTATTTTGAAAAACTGTCCAAGCTATCCACTAGGAAAAACCCTACTCTACAACTTTCATGTTTTAGGTTTTACGAAATTCGGCCTCTAAGGGCCTCAAATTCGGGTTCCCATAAAACTGCTTAACCTAAACCCGAATCTGGCAGTTTCTTGTTTTCGAATTGGTTTTACGTCCTAATCGCGCACACTACCTCAACCGACCACAGCGGGAGCTTAACATCAACACACATCGCTTTTTCTAATGTAAAATTTCTTTAAACACATTTTAAAATTCAGCCATGCAACCCATTATTCTTTTCTAGAATTCTAGGGTATGCTTAATTTCCAAAGTGACATAATTTGATCTACATTAGCCATGCAACCTTTTTAACCATTCTTAGCTCAACTTAAATTCAATTAGGGGACATATAACCCTATGCAGCAGCTAACGTACAAGCCACAATAATCAAACAAACATCAATTAAATCATGCATAGCTTAATAAATTCAAACCACCCTTAAATCCTAATCAAGCACATATCTAACTTTCTAAACTAGGGCCAATAATGAAAATTGAGCTTTTGCTCATGCAATTGACAACTTGAAATACAATTAAATTTCAAATTGAAACCAAATTGAAAAGCTTAAGGCCATGGGAGATTACCTTTCTTGACCCTAAGAATGGTTAGGGTTTGGTCCAAGAATTTTTTTCCTTTCCTTGGCTCCTTGGTGAATTCGGCCTCCCCCTAGCCTACCCGAAAGTTTTGGTTCCTTTTGGCTGCTGATTTTCACCCAAAAATCTGACCACTCCCCCTTGTTCCCAATCAGTTTTTCTCTCCCTTTTCCTGCCCACCAAGGTTCGGCCATTTGGCCAAATGGGTCTCCAAAAATTTTTCAACTCTTTCCCTTGGTTCCTAGATGAAATCCGAAATTTACCCAATGATTCCTACACTTGGATTTTGGTTTTTGTTTTATTTTTCTTGGCTGATCAAGGGCGGTTTTTGGAGCTGGAAAATGGGCAGAACTTCTCCAAATTTTCTGATTTTTTTGAATAAAATGCACCCTTATTTATAGAGGTTTTGGAACTTTTCAAAATTGAAAAATAGTCCTTCAAAAACTAACATTTTGCACAAAAGGAGGGTGAGGTGGCCGGCCATACATGGTCTAGAACCATCCAAATTACTTTCCAAATTTTACTTAATTCCAAAATGATGTCATAATTAAAGGATAAGGTGATGTCATCCACCTTAGGCTTTGTTTGGCTTGTTTCTTGATAAACAGTCTAACTTTGAGCCAAAACAGATATTACAAATATTGTGTTCATCATTACACAGTATTGTATGCTATTTTGCAATCCAAAATTTATCTGTCTTAAAATGCGCTGTACGAAAACTTTTCTTTTTGCCTCGAGCCCTTCGGCCCTTAATAACCTATTTAATGTGCTTGATTTTTCTATGGTGGTTTTAAATCAAATTCTAACTATTTTACACATAAAAATAGTTTTGGCAGTATATTTCCAATACCGCTTAACATACTTCATTCCCGTCACATAGTTGACTTTTACGGTCAACCTTGACTTTCTTGGTCAACTTTGACTTCCTTGGTCAACTTTGACCTTTTTGGTCAACTTTGACCTTTTTGGTCAACTTTGACTTTCTTGGTCAACGGTCGACTTTCTATAAAATCATAGAATTTTCAATCTTTTTTAACTTAAAAGATCGTGTGCTTAGCTAAGCAATCATTTTTGAGTCTTATGGTTTTATAAGAACTCATAAAATTTAATAAAAACCCTAAGCCGGGCTCTTTCATAAATACCATTAATGACAGAATTCAAGTTTCTATACGCGAAATCAAAACGTTGAAATTTCTAGTTCTTACACATCCAGTTCTTACTCATATAACTTTTTAAAACAAAAATCTTAAACTTGCATAAAACCCTAATTCGAAATTAACATATTAAACCGAATGCTATCAACATAATTTATAAATCTTAAACAATCATAACTCATACTTATACAAAACATCACACTTCTTAATCCTCTTAACAAAAACTTGAATGAAAACTAGAGGTTAGAAGGGTTTACCTCAAGCTTCACAAGACAATTCTAGCTTAAGGTTTTGGTGGTTTTCTTTTTCACTAGACCAATACTAACAAAACCAAATCTGTTTTCAGCTTTCCTTCATATTTTTGGTCGGCTCCTAAAGAAGAGAAAGGCCAGAGAATGAGCTGCCAATCTAAGGTTTTATTGTCCAAAAACTTATAATTGCTCATACCACCACCTATTTATAGGTGAGAGAAAAGAAAATTCATTTAGAATTTCCTTTAATACTAAAATTGCTTATTAGCTCCCATAGACAGCATATTTGCTTCCAAGTCCCATGAGGTGGCCGGTTAAGAAGGCTCTAAAAGGGCAATTAATCAAGGCTAAAGGTTGGCTCATCAAAGCTAGACACATGAGGTGTCTTTTCCTTGTGATGGCCGGCCATGAGGTGGCAACACAAACTTAATTTTATCAAGCCAATCAAGCAAGGCTATAAGCTTGCTCACCAAAGCTATAAACTACACTTGTCATCTCTCAAAAACTTTGAGAAACTCTTAATTCTAAGCTGCATATAATTCCCAAGAGTAACATATTTACTCTTTGGAACCATGTGGTGGCCGACCATGATGAGTCAAGTGATAGGTGTTAGCTTGTGATCTATTCTTAACCAAGTAAGCTAAGCTATCAAGCTTACTCACTAAGGCTAAGACCATGATGTGTCAAGCTCTTAAGAAGTCCTTGATTCCATATTTGCATTTGAGTTCATAACCTTAACATATTTGCTTATCTACTCTACAGGTAGCCGGCCATGGAGAATCCAAATGGAAGAAAATGGTTAGGCCAATTAAGTTAACAAATCCTAGTTTACTTCCTTGGTTTTCAATATAACTATGGTAACTAAATTTGTAACCAATCATTGACTTAGTTGAATTTAAATGCTTAGTAAGAAAAATCTGTCATAATTTTTCTTGAAATTCCTATAAGGTGGCCAACCAATTTGCTAAATGTGAAAGTTGCAAGATGTAATATAACTTAGTAAGCAAAACTACTTTGCTTATTAGGCAAAGCTAAAATTGTGAAGTATCAATTTCTAATGAACTTCAAATTTTTTATACTTTTCCTATTGGTCCTTAAGAGTAAAATATTTTCTCATTAACGCTTAAAGTGACCGGTCCTATTGTGCACAAATGTAAGCAAATGATTGGTCAATTTTTTAACCAATCAAACTTGATTCCTTGGTTTCCAACTAGGTTAACCAAATTTTTAAAAAATCATCATAAGCTAAATTGAACTAGGAAATCTAACTAGAAAAATCCATAGTTCCATAAATTTATAAATTTATCTATCGAACCACAATTTTCCCAAAATTTGCACTTGGGCCCTTAAATGCAAAAACATTTGCACTTTAGTCCTCGTGAGGTGGCCGACTATGGTGATAGCATTTGGCCTCCAATTCTTGCTTAATCAATCACTTAACACTATCTTAACTTTCTTATAATCCATAACCATTCACTTTTCTTAAAATTACATATTGACCCCTAAAGACAAAATATTTACATTTTAGTCCTTAAAGGGGTGACCGGTTCTCAAAGTGACATTTGTCATTCTTTTTAGGACAAGGTGTCACCTATTGAGACCTTACTTGGCTTAACTCCTAAACGCAATTCATTTCCATACTGGCATACATATTCAGATACTATTTTCAACTGATAACAGTATACTTGCACTGGACCATTATCCAGAATTTGTCTGAACTGCGTCTAGGGTTCTCTTAATTTTAGAAACTACTAACAGAGAATCATAAATCATAGATTTACCTTTTACTACAAAAAGGTCTTTCATAAGTAAATTATCGAATCTTTTAATCAAGAATTTAATAATTTTACTGATAAAACATAACACATAAACATTTCTTAATTACAAACTTTGATTATTCATAACAGAAATCAAAATTTGTAAACAAGCTGGTCATTACGTTTTATACCGTTTTACTCAAAAGGTCACTTGCTTTACAAAGCAATAATTTTTGGAGTCTTATAAAAGCATAAGAACTCGCAATATCTAATAAAAACCCTAAACCGGGCTTTTTCATAAATACCTTCAGGGCATAATTCAAATATCTATACAAGACATTATGACGTTGAGAAAAATTCTAGTCATTACAATCCACCCTCCTTAAAAATTTTAGTCCACGAAAATTAAAACAGGCTGGGATAGTTCTTTCTCATTTCATCTTCCAACTCCCAGGTTGCTTCTTCAACTCTGTGGTTTCGCCATAATACTTTAACCATGGAAATGGTTTTATTTCTTAAAATCTTATCTTCCCAATCCAGTACTTGAATGGGCTTTTCTTCATAAGTTAAGTCCGTTTGAACCTCTACTGGTTCTTGACTAAGCACATGGGAAGGGTCGGATATATACTTCTTTAGCATCGACACATGGAAAACATTATGCATCGAAGCCAATTCAGGCGGTAGGGCAAGCTTGTAGGCTACTTTTCCAATCCTTTCAAGGATCTCAAATGGTCCCATATATCTCGGGCTAAGCTTTCCCTTTTTCCCAAAGCGCATTACTCCTTTCATAGGAGTAATCTTGATGAATACTTCATCACCCACTTGGAATTCCAAAGGCCTCCTACGTTTATCGGCGTAACTTTTCTGTCTGTTGAAAGCTATGACGAGCCTCTGTCTGATCTTCTGAATGTCCTTAGAAGTCTTTTCGATAAAATCTGTGGTTTGTAGCTGTTTTTGTCCAATTTCCTGCCAGTGGATAGGAGATCGACATTTTCTTCCATATAATGCTTCAAATGGAGCCATACCAATCGAAGCATGATAACTATTGTTATATGAAAATTCGATCAATGGTAGTTTCTGATCCCAATTTCCTTTGAAATCCAACACACATGACCTTAGCATATCTTCCAGTGTCTGGATGGTTCGTTCTGATTGACCGTCAGTTTGGGGATGAAATGTCGTGCTGAACTTAAATTTCGATCCCATGACGTTGTGAACACTAATCCAAAATCGAGAAGTGAAATGTCCATCACGGTCCGAGATGATCGATTTTGGCACTCCATGAAATCTGACAATCTGGGATACATAAATTTCAGCTAATCTTTCCACAGAAAAGGTGGCCTTAATCGCAATAAAGTGAGCCGATTTGGTTAATCTATCAACAATCACCCAAATCGTGTCACTCCCACTTGTAGTCCTGGGTAGTCCTACCACGAAATCCATAGTAATCTGCTCCCATTTCCACTCAGGAAGTTCTATCTTCTGCAGTTATCCGCCAGGATGTCGATGTTCAGCCTTAACTTTCTGACAAGTTAGGCATTTTGATACATATTCTGCTACCTCATTCTTCATATTGGGCCACCAAAAACTCTCTCGGAGGTCTTTGTACATCTTAGAAGCTCCTGGATGTACTGAGTATGGCGTCATATGGGCTTCCAACAAGATCTGATCTTTCAAGACTTCGAAGTTGGGAACACAAATCCTCTCCTTGAAGTAGATGACACCATCTGCAGCAGTTCTAAACTCATTGCTTTTACCGCCAAAAAGCTGAGTTTTCATAAAAAAAGAATCCTTTTCTTGGTGAGACTTAATGGATTCCATCAAATTAGACTGAATGGTTAGAGAATATAATTTCCCCGTATTCATCTCCAAATTAAACTCAGAAATCTCCTTTTGTAGTGGCTTAGGAAACATTCCAATAGACATCAGCATGCCTATGGATTTCCTGCTTAAGGCATCTGCTACTCTATTCGCCTTTCCAGGATGGTAAAGGATCTCACAGTCATAATCCTTTATAAGTTCCAGCCATCTACGTTGTCTCATATTGAGCTCTTTCTGAGTAAAGATATACTTAAGGCTCTGGTGATCAGTGTAGATTTCACACTTATTCCCATACAAATAGTGTCTCCAAATTTTAAGTGCGAAAACTACTGCCGCGAGCTCTAAATCATGCGTAGGATAATTCCTTTCGTGAATCTTTAACTGTCGGGATGCATAGGCCACCACCTTGCCATTCTGCATCAAGACAGCTCCTAATCCATTTTTAGAAGCGTCACTATAGATCACGAAATTTCCTGCATCTATATCAGGAATTACCAACACAGGCGCACTCGTCAGCCTCTTCTTGAGCTCTTGGAAATTCTCCTCACACTTTTGAGTCCATTCAAAAGTTTTTCCTTTCTTGGTAAGAGCGGTGAGGGGTGTAGCGATCTTGGAAAATCCCTCAACGAGTCGTCGGTAATAGCCAGCTAATCTAAGGAAACTTCTTATTTCCGTAACATTTTTAGGTGCTGGCCATGCACTAACCGCCTCCACCTTAGCAGGGTCTACTGAAATTCTTTCCTTCGATACCACATGACCCAAGAAATGAACTTTTTCCAACCAAAATTCACATTTTGTGAATTTGGCATACAACTGATTCTTCTTCAACGTCTCCATCACCAATCTAAGGTGATGTTCATGTTCCTCTTTGGACCTTTAGTAGATCAGAATATCGTCGATAAAAACAATGACAAACTTATCCAGGTATTCCTTGAATACTCGATTCATAAGGTCCATAAATGCTGCCGGAGCATTGGTTAATCCAAATGGCATAACCAAAAACTCATAGTGCCCGTAACGTGTTCGAAAGGCCGTCTTGGAGATATCTGCTGTAAGATCTAGAAAATTCAACGTTTTGAGTTCTCGTATAGAAATTTAATATGTACCGAAATGGTATTTATGAAAAAGCCCGGCTTAGGGTTTTTATTAATTTTCATGAGTTCTTATGGCGACATAAGACTCAAATATGATCGCTTAGTCAAGCCTACGATCTTTTGGGTTCAAAAAGATAGCAAACTCTATGATTTTACAAAAAGTCAACGTTTGACCGAAAAAGTCAAAGTTGACCATGAAGGTCAAAGTTGACCATGAAAGTCAAAGTTGACCCGAGGAGTCAAAGATTGACTAAAAAGGCCAACTATGTGACGGAATTTAAGAATGTTGAGCAGTATAGGTTTCGTACTGCGAAAATCAATTTTTACGGACAAAATAGTTAGAATTAAACCTAAACCCGCTTTAGAAAAATTCAAGCACATAAATAGATTATTAAGGGCCAAAGGATTCAAAGCGAAAGAAAAGTTTTTCGTATCGTCCATTTTATGACAGATAAATTTTGGAATGAAATTTAATTTATGAAACTGTGTATGAAGTAACACAGTATTAACGATGTCTGTTTGGCTTTAAATGGATTGCTTTTAAAGCTTTAAGCCAAACAAGCCTTAATGACATCACCTTATCCATTATTAATGACATAATATGGAATTAAGGTTAATTAGGAAAGTATTAGGTGCCAACTAAGCATGGGCTGGCCGGCCACCTCACCAAAAATGGTGTAAAAAGCTGATTTTTGATGGAGTTTTTGGCAATTAAGCAAAGTTGCCAAACCTCTATAAATAGGTGGCCATTCCTATTCAGAAAATTCAAAAAATCTCAGCCAAATTCTGCCCAATTTACAGCTCAAAAACCGTCCCTTACAGCCAAGAGAAAAACAAGAACAAAAACAGAAATCCAAGTGTAGGAACCCTTGGGTGTAGTTCGGTTTTCAGCTAGGAGGAAGATAGTGAGTGCTGGAAATTTTGGACCCCTTTGTTAGCTTGTTGGCCGGTTGTTTGTGGGCTGGAAAAGGGTGAGAAAAAGTTGAAGGAAGTTTAAGGGAGTGGCCGGATTTAGTGGCTGACCTTGGTGGGCAGCAGCAGCCGAAGGCAGAAAAAAAAATTTTCTGGGTGAGCCTAGGGAGGAGCCGGCTGTACTAGGAGCCAAGGAAGAAAGAAGTTTGGACCAACCCTAATCAAACTTAGGGTTCATCAAGGTAAAATTTCTCATAACTTGCAGCTTTCAATTTGGTTCAATTTGCAAGTTTAAATTGTATTACAAGTTATCGGTTGTACGAGCATAAGCTCGGATTTTATTTTCGGCCCCTAGGTAGGTATGTGCTTGATTTAATGTGCTAGAGTAGTATAGTATGATTTTAAATATGTTTGATGTATGTGGATTGTATGTTAGTTGTATGGTTAAGTTTATATGCTCCTAATAGGTTTAGTTATGAGCTTGAATGCATAATTAGGTAATGAACAGATTTGGTGCATGTTGTGCAAGCTGGAAAAAAAAATATGCACATCCTAATTATTTGAGATAAGATAATGGCTTGCATGGCTAAGTTTTTATTTGTGTTTAAGGAAAAATTAACGTTAGAAAGGCGCTGTTTGTTTGACTTAGGCTCCCGCTGGTTCGGTTGGGGTAGTGTGCACGTTTTTAGGGCGAGTACCGAATGAAGGATTTGAAACTGCCATTTCGGGTTCCAGTTACCCGGTTTTATGGAAAACAAATTTTGAGGCCCTTAGAGGCCGATTTTCGAAAAACGTAAAACATGAAAGTTGTTTAGAACAGTTTTTCCTATAAGACAACGGCCTTCGTTTTTATAGAAAACGGAGCTGACCGTGCCCAGACTTCATGCACGGCCAGGTGAACTTAAAAGGAGAAAACGAGTGGGTTAAAGTCCGAAATGGATTTTGATCAAAACATGAAAGTTTTAGAACGTTTTGAGATTTAAAACTTTGCTGAAGGAAATTTTTTCAAATTCGAATTCAGTTTTTCAAATAAAAATGTATTTCAAAAACTGTGCAGTGATCGGAAGGTTACTGCTCAAGATTTCTAAAAACAGTGTTGGAATTGGGTTTTCCTGCACGTACATTAGCAAGTTTTTAGAAAGAAGCTGCTCCAAAGGCAGTATTGACTTTCAATAATTTTTATAAAGAACCCACTCATAGGAATTTTAAAGAAAACCTTAAGTTTTCAAAAGTGGATTTTTAAACCAAGTTTCGGTGAGCAATAAACCGGAAAAGACACCGAGTTATTGGTTTGGGCCCGAAGCCCAAGGGTTATCCAACGTAACCCAATAATGAATTAAGATTATGGAATAGGGCCCTTGTCTCGAGGGTTACCTACAGGGTTATTTTAGTAACCCGTTCCTAATGTATATAAGTTAGATTATGGGGGCATATAAACGCAGAATAAAATGAATGTTGGTTGGGATAACCAACAAATTTAAAAGTAGGATTTTCAGAAATCCTTACGCTATGTCCTTTGTAATAACAGGTGATAATCTGTTATTGCGACCTGTTCAGGAGCGGCATAGCATCGGACTTAGAGTTCAAGGTAAGTACAACTCCGCCTACAGTATAGGCTTTAGTTGAATACTTGCCTAAGTATGAATGATAAATGCTATGGTAGTTGATGCGATATGTAACGACCCGCCTAGCACAGGCCGTTACCATACATACATACATACATTCTTACTTATTTAACGTAAACAGCGGAAATTTTTTTTTTTTTTTTTAAATACGTAACGCGTACGAGCGATTAGCCATATATATATATATATACGGCACGGATAAGCGGAAAGCATAATAATATCAGTATGTTTGGAATACGAAATTTATATACATAAAGAAACAAAACACGTAGCGGCTATTAATCCCACATTTCACAGTTCGCCCTGCCACGCTCGCCATCTTGTATCAACAACTGCCTGTAGGTTGCTTAGCTACAGCATAGACGTAAGACGTGAGCTTTCGCTCAGCAAGTACAACATAATTATCCGTGACAATACAACTCAAAACATAATTCATCGTAACATTACATAGCATTTCATATCATAACATTTCCTACTTATCTCATCGTATCGTAACATCTCATACATAACATATCATAATCTTACATAGCATTTCATACTTAACTCATCATATCGTAACATTTCATACATAACATATCATAGCATTGCATAATATATGCATGAACCGATTATGCTCGTATTATGCCATCATATGCATTCTTAACTTATCTTGTTTATGGGCCCCATAACATAAGTGTACGTACCGGGCGCGCTCTATGGGCTTACTCTTGCCATAGCTCAACCCGACCTGACGCGGGTCGGTACGACACGGCAAGCTCGCCTGCCATCATACTTGCTTTTCATGATCTCATAATTGATCTTGTTAGTGAACATGCTTCGTGATGTCACTAAACTTAAGTCATACTTATATCTTAACATCATGCCTTATCTCAATAATCATAAACTTGATATCATCATAATAATCATAAGCTTGATATCACCATAATAATCATAAGCTTGATCTCATCATAATAATCATAACTTCGCATCAAACAAATCTAGCATACATTTACATCGCCCTCTAATAGCGATCATTCATCATACTTGGGTAAGTATACAACAGAAAGTCTATGCTGTAGACGGAGTTGTACTTACCAGTTTCTAACTCTCAAATTTAACGCTTTTCCTAACCGAGTGGTTTTCCTGTTTTCACAGAAAAATCATAGGATGAGAATCATCCTATCATAGTATCATACAACCCTAGTTATTAACTTATCTCAGTATAAGGATGTCAAAAACATAGTATAAACTTTAAAATCCTATTATCTTTTGAAATTCTAAAATTCTAAAATCCTATTATCTTTTGAAATTCTAAAATTCTAAAACAAACTATATTTGAAATTAATCTTTAAATTTGATTCTTTTCTAACAAATCTGTTTCGAATTTGAAAATATTTTTTTCATGAAAGTTGTAGACCTTGAAGATTCCTACAACTTCTGTTTTAAACTTAAAATCCAAATCTGACCCTAAAATACTTGTTTCTGCCTTTGAAAATTCTTCGACCATATTTATTAACTCAAATTTTGGTCTCGGGTTTTTATAAAATAAAGGTCTTAGAGGCCTTATTTTCAAAAACTGTCCTCGTTGGCCCTAGGATTTTCCCTTCTCTACAACTTTGTAGTTTTAAAATTTTCATGATTCGGCCTCTAAGGGCCTCAAAATTCGCTTTTTAAAATTACTGTCCAGTTTGACCCGAAACTGGCAGTTTTCGGTTCGTTGAGTTTTACGTAATCTAACGTGCACACTACCTCAAACGGATTCCCCGTGAGCCTATTTCAAACATGCATGCGTTACCTAAACATTTCATAAACATACAATCAGATCTTACACATATGATTTTTGTAAAACAAAAATCTTAACTTGCATAACATTCTATTTCGAACTAACATATCGAAACCGAAAACTATCAACTACACACAGAGCATAGTACTTGAATTTAATTTTTATAAACTCATGCTTATACATAACATCAAACTCATAATCGTCTTATCAAAAACATGAATAAAAACTAGAGGTTAAAGAGTTTACCTCAAGCTTCACATAACAAATTCTAGCTTAGGGTTTTGGAGGTTTTTCTTTCTCACTAGACCAACACCACAAACCGAAACTGTTTGCAGCTTACTCTCACGTTTTATTCGGCTTTAAAGGAGTAGGAGATATACTTGATGGTTGAGAGATGGACTAAAAGAAACCTATAAATTCTGCCCTTAATTATTTATAGACAAACTTTTGTTCTTGCCTTGCTAATTGGTCCTCCAATAACCTTCATTTTGCACACCACCCTTGTGTGTTGGCCGGCCATCATTGGCCTTAAACATTGAGTAAGCACAGCTAAGGTGACTTATTCACCCAAGCTATCATGCTATGTGGCACGGTTTCAAGTTGGCTGAATATTAGGTGATGATGTGCCAAAGTCTTAGCCATTCTAGGGGGCAAAACTTGATTAGTTCATGCCATGGTGTGTCTTCCTTTCATTGGCCGGTTTTGGTGCTGAAAATTGCAAGCCTTGGCTTGCCAAAGAAGAAAAACTACGTAGATGACTCATCAAGGCTAATAACACTTAGTCATCAAAGCTAGAAATTTGATGTGTTTCATCCATGTAATGGCCGCCAAGAGGTGTCATTACAAGCTTGATTA
>CM046372.1:1597694-1617175 GCA_025413025.1 Ficus hispida | reverse complement strand
GCCAGCACTAACCTGCTTGCAATATCAGTACGGAACATCTTCATCATCCTCTCACCTTTTCCGTTTCATTGGGAACCAACTCGGGACACAACCGGGCTAACTGATCAAATTTCTTGACAGCCTCCAATACTGTCATTGACCCTTGTTTCAAACTGGCGAACTCATCCTGCTGAGCTGCCAGGATTTCCCTGTTGTAGTACGTGGTGCGGAACTCCGTCACAAATCTTGCCAGCCATGGTGGCAACATCTCGACGCATCTGGACAGTCCTCCACCAGTGTCTAGCGTCTTTCTTGAGTGCAAAGGAAGCACATAGACTTGTTCCTGTTCCGATAGCCCATAAAGTCCAAGATAACTTGGATATCGATTAACCAATTATCCGCAGCTATCGGGTCCATCAGTCCTTCGAATTCAGGTGCCTTCATTCGCCTGAATCTTTCGTACAATAAATCCTTCCGTACTGGCTGCATGTTTACTGGAACTCCTGCAGGTACTAGCGGAACTCCAAAATTCCGTGGATTTTCTGGCTGTACTCTGGTTGAACTTCTGGTTCCGGAGGTACTCTATTCTGTTGTAGAGGAACTTCCTCAGCTCGAGGTCTCTGGTTCACATGAGCTAATTGCTCCCGGAATCTATTTGTTTCTCGCTGCTGTTCCAGCAGCTGCCGTTGCAATTCGTTACAACAGTTGCGAAATCTGGTTCTGGCTGATTTACAGGTACCGTACGACGAGTACGAACCATTTCTAGTTCCTATCAAATCATAAGAAAAGATATTATCATACTAGAAATATCCTTTCTTTCATACATTTCTTATCATAGCATAACATATTACGTTACCTCAGAAGTTATTACTGTATCATTGTACGTAACAACTCGTAACATACTTTCCATAAACATATCATATCATTCCATACTTGAACTGACTTTTTACATTCTTATAAAAAGTACTTCATATTTACAATCTTGTAAATACATTTTAACACGATCACTGTACATACATAATCATAACTTCTGATGGAAGTGTCTAACACTTTCTCATCATATAACAGTACAAGCCTATCGTTAAAAGGACACAAAAAGACAAGCTAGTACTTATTAGTCGTAAACTACTCAAAAATACATATACACGATTAGTCTAGTCTTGGTGTTCGATCGTAACCACCGAGGATGTGTCGGAATCTGACTCCTCAGCTCCGTTATGAAACACAATCTCTTCGGGTCCTCGCCATAATCAAACACATCATCATTCTCTAGCCAGCCCGCATGCTCAATTTCTGGCGCTGGCTCTAATTCTTCCTCGTCGTCACTAGAAATGTCAATAATCAGGGGATTAGGATCTAATGGCTGATCCTCCAGGACAACTAGGAAGTTATCAAACTCATTTACGGCCATATCGGCCTCGCGTCTTGGGGTGGTGCTGGATTGACCTCGAAAGGCGGCTCTCCCATCCCAGCCTCATCGACTGGTGCCTGCGGACCACCCGCAACCTCAGCAACCTGCATGGCTTGCATGACCGCCTCCGCCTCTAAAATGTCATCGATCATGTTCCCACCGTCGTGCCAGGCATCGGTATAGGAACATACTGCCGGATCTGATGAGGCAGTCCATCTCGAAGCGTCTGCAATGCCAATGTCACCGGGTTAGCCAGGTCCTGGGGGACATATGGCAGTAACTCCTCCTGGAACCTCCGACAGTAGTGGCTCATAGACTCCTGCGGATAGGCGTGCCAAACCATTGAAAAACTCAATATCGGCCGTGGAGCATATCCCGGTACATCGTCGGATCGCGATAGGGCTCATCTGCCCCCTCATCTGGTATCGGTCCATAGCGTGCAACTAGTAACGCACGGAAATGCGCCCAGGTCCGACTTGGCATTTCTCTCTCTCCTATCGTCATCCACCAAAGTCGAACGTCTACTGCGAAACATCGACTGGCTAATGAGACCTGTAGTCGCTCCTCGATATGGCAAAGATGGAAAATTAATTCCATGTCATATAGCCATGCTGCTAATGACACCGTCCGTCTAGTGCCATTGTAAATCATAGGATGCGACTCGTAGAACGACATCACTGCACGTCGATCCTCATTTGCATGCGCGGGATCCATCTCGTCGCGTCTAGCATAACATAATTACGTAATAAGTATTTACTCATAAAATAAAATTACTTACAATGATGGTGGCGATGGCAGGCATACTGTGAAATTGGATAGCAGGAAACCGCTCTGATACCAACTCTGTAACGACCCACCTTGCACAGGCCGTTACGCTACATACATACATACGTTCTTACTTATTTAGCGTAAACAGCGGAAATTTTTTTTTTTTTTATACGTAACGCGTACGAGCGATTAGCCATATATATATATATATATATATGGCGCGGATAAGTGGAAAGCATAATAATATAACGATGTTCGGAAAACAAAATCATATACATAAACAAAACGCGTAGCGGCTATTAATCCCACATTTCACAGTTTGCCCTGCCACGCTCGCCATCTTGTATCAACAACTGCCCATAGGTTGCTTACCTACAGCATAGACGTAAGACGTGAGCTTTCGCTCAGCAAGTACAACATAATTATCCGTGACAATACAACTCAAAACATAATCCATCACAATCTTATAATATAGCATAATTTCTCATAGCACAACATACTTAACTCATACATAACATACGGAACTCATCATAACATACTTAATTCATACATAACGTACTGAACTCATCATAACATACTTAATTCATACATAACATACTTAACTCATACATAACGTACATACCATTTCATGACATCGCATAATATATGCATGAACCGATTATGCTCTTATTATGCCATCTTGTTCATTCTTAACTTATCTTGCTTATGGGCCCCATAACATAAGTGTACGTACCGGGTGCGCTTTATGGGCTTACTCTTGCCATAGCTCAACCCGACCTGACGCGGGTCGGTACGACACGGCAAGCTCGCCTGCCATTACACTTGCTTTTCATGATCTCATAATTGATCTTGTTAGTGAACATGCTTCGTTATGTCACTAAACTTAAATCATACTCATATCTTAACAACATGCCTTATCTCATAATCATAAACTTGATATCATCATAATAATCATAAGCTTGATATCACCATAATAATCATAAGCTTGATATCATCATAATAATCATAATATCGCATCAAACAATTCTAGCATACATTTATATCACATTCTAATAGCGATCATTCATCATACTTGGGTAAGTATACAACGGAAAGTCTATGCTGTAGACGGAGTTGTACTTACCAGTTTCTAACTCTCAAATTTAGCGTTTCTCCTAACCGAGTGGTTTTCCTGTTTTCACAGAAAAATCATAGGATGAGAATCATCCTATCATAGTATCATACAACTCTAGTTATTAACTTATCTCAGTATAAGGATATCAAGAACATAGCATAAACATTAAAATCTTACTATCTTTTAAAACACTAAATTTCTAAAAACAAACTATATTTGAAATCAGTCTTTAAATTTGATCCTTTTTTTTTTTAACAAATCTGTTCCGAATTTGAAAATATTTCCTTCATGAAAGTTGTAGACCTTGAAGGTTCCTACAACTTCTGTTTTTAACTCAAAACTCAAATCTGACTTAAACATGCTTGTTTCTGCCTTTGAAAATTCTTCGACCATTTTCATTACCCTAAAATTTGGTCTCGGGTTTTTGTAAAAACGAAGGTCTTAGAGGCCTGATTTTTAAAAACTGTCCACGATAGCCCCTAGGATATTCCCTTCTCTACAACTTTGTAGTTTTAACTTTTTCATGATTCGGCCTCTAAAGGCCTCAAAATTCGCTTTTCAAATTTACTGTCCAGTTTGACCCGAAACTGGCAGTTTTTGTTCGGTTTGGGTTTTAGGTAATCTAACGTGCACACTACCTCAAACGGATACCCGTGAGCCTATATCAAGCATGCAGACGTTACCTAATCATTTCATACTCATACAATCAGATCTTACTCATATAATTTTTGTAAAACAAAAATCTTAAACTTGCATAACATTCTATTTCGAACTAGCATATCGAAACCGAAAACTATCAACTACACATAAAGCATAGTGCTTGAATTTACTTTTCATAAACTCATGCTTATACATAACATCACACTCATAATCTTCTTATCAAAAACGTGAATGAAAACTAGAGGTTAAAGAGTTTACCTCAAGCTTCACAAAACAAATTCTAGCTTAAGGTTTGGAGGTTTTCTTTTTCACTAGACCAACACCAACCGAAACTGATTTCACTCACACTTTTGGTCGGCTTTTAAGTGGTAAGAGAGATGCTTGATGGCTGAGAGGTGAACTAAAAGAATCCTACAGATTTTGCCTTCATTTATTTATAGATGAATTTTTGTTCTTACTTTGCCAACTAGTCCTCCAAACTTTTTATTTTTTTTTCCAGCAAATCCTTGTGTGCTGGCCGGCCATGGCTGGCCCTAGGAAATGAGTAAGCAAAGCTAAATTGACTCACCAAGGCTACTAGGTGATGTGCCTTGCCCTTAGGATGGCTGGTCATTAGAGTGATGATGTGTCAAAATCCTAGCTAGCCATGGTGGCAAAGCTAGACATGCTGATTCATCTAAGCTACATCATGGTGTCATCCTTCCATTGGCCGGATTTTGGTGCTGATTTAGCAAGGCCTTGGCTGGCCAAAGAGGCAAGCTAAAAGGGTGACTCATCAAGGCTAGACCATGAGATGTCTCTCCCTCCAAATGGCCGGATTTGGTGTAGGTTTGGCAAGAGCTTGGCTTGCCAAATGAGCAAGCTAAAATAGTGATTCACCAAGGCTAGGCCATTAGGTGTCTAAACCATATGGTGGCCGGCCTTAAGTGGCTTGGTTTGCTTGGCTTTGCTAGCCAAATAGGCTAGGCTAAAGTGCTTACTAACCAAGGCTAGTTTCATGATGTGTCTACCCAAGGTGGTGGCCGGTTCCTTGGTGTGCCAAATGGACAGATTTTTGCTTAATGATTCATCACAAATAGCCAAGTAAGCATGACTAAAATGCTTACTAAGCAAGGCTAGGTTTTTAGGTGTCAAACTCATAAAGAAACACCTAATTCCCTATCTACTAATCAGCCCTTAAAGTCATAAAATTTTCTTGCAATTATTCATAAGGTGGCCGGCCAATCTTTGCTAGGTATAAAAGTTGCAAAATGCAACATAGCTTAGTATGCAAAACTACTTTGCTTACTAGGCAAGGTTAAAATTATGAGGTATCAAATTCTAATGAACTTCAAATTTTTCATACCTTGCCTATTGGTCCTTAAGAGCAAAATATTAGCTCATTAACCCTTGATGTGGCCGGTTCCCTTAAGTACAAGTGTAGGCAAATGATTGGTCAATTTTGAACCAATCCAAACCTAACTTGATTTCCTTGGTTTCCAACTAGGTTAACCAAATTTAAAAATTATCATAAGCTAAATTGAACTAGGAAATCTAACTAGAAAAATCCATAGTTCCATAAATTTACAAATTTATCTATCGAACCATAATTTTCACAAAATTGCACTTTGGCCCCTAAAGGCAAAAATATTTGCACTTTAGTCCCTATAGGGTGGCCGGTTCTCAAAATGACATTTGTCATTCTTTTTAAGACCTCACTTGGCTTATCTCCTAAACACAGTTCATTCTCATACTGGCATACATATTCAGATACTGTTTTCAACTGATAACAGTATACTTGCACTGGATCATTATCCAGAATTTATCTGAACTGCGTCTAGGGTTCTCTTAATTTTAGAAACTACTAACAGAGAATCATAAATCATAGATTTGCCTTTTACTAGAAAAAGGTCTTTCGAAGAATTTAACATAACACATAAACATTTCTTAATTACAAACTTTGATTATTCATAACAGAAATCAAAATTTGTAAACAAGCTGATCATTACGTTTTATACCGTTTTACTCAAAAGATCACTTGCTTTACAAAGCAATAATTTTTGGAGTCTTATAAAAGCATAAGAACTCGCAATATCTAATAAAAACCCTAAGCTGGGCTTTTCATAAATACCTTCAGGGCACAATTCAAATATCTACACAAGACATTATGACGTTGGGAAATTCTAGTCATTACAGAAGTATAGGGCAAAAAGGGTTTTAAGAAATAAGAAAAATTTCATACCGTCCATTTTTACACGGATGAATTTTGGACTGCAGTTCGGTAAACCAATACTGTGCATAAGTGAATCCAGTATTGAAAATACCTGTGATAACTTAAAAATGGACTGCTTAATAGCAAAAAGAGCCAAACAAGCTTAAGCCTTGCTTACCTCACTAACTTTTTGAATTTTGACATCATTAGTTGATTTAAGAAATTGGAAGAAATTAGTTGTCTTCCACCTAGCTTAATGGCCGGCCACATGCCCCCCTAAAAGTCCAATTTCTGATTTTTTTGAGGACTAAAATGTGCAATTTTAAGAAGTTTCCAACCTCTATAAATAGAGGTGAGCATTGTTCACAATTTGGGATTGTTAGCCAAACTCTTGCAATTTTGTTCCACAAAAACCGAACCTAGAGTGGAAGAGAAAGGCAAGAAAATTTTGCAAAACCAAGAGTGTGTAGGGCTTAGGGGAGGTCGGATTCAAGTAGGAAACCAAGCAAAAAGTTGGAAAGAATTTTAGTGCCCATTTCCCTAGCAAGGCCGGTTCTAGGGGGGGAGGAACCAAGCTTGGATCCAAACCGGGTTTTGGAGTTGGAAGCAGCCAGATTTCGTGCCATTTGGTGGCTGGATTTAGGGCAAGAAAGGCAGCAAGTTTGCACTTGCCAATCACCAAAACAGCCGGTGATTTGAGGAGGAGGAAGAAAGTGGAAATCCTAGCTCACCGAGCCAAACCGAGTAAGGTAAAAACCTTAACCAATCAAGTTTTCATTTAAATTTCATATGGAGAAATTTAAATGTATTTAAGCCATGGTTTGTAAGGGTATAAGCCCACTTTCAAGTTCTGCCCTAGCTTGTAAATTATGAGTATGTGCTTGATTTGTTTAGGTATAGGGTTTGGTGGTTCAATTATGTGCATGTGTGCATGTTAGATGTTTGATTAAATGTTTAGGATTTTGTAGGATTATGAATGATGTTCAATTTGGCTTGCATGTTGAAATCTGAACATTAGAAACGTTGTGCATGTTTGATTTAGGCTCTCGCTGAGTTCGGTTGAGGTAGGGTGGACGTTCTAGGATGCAAACGAAATTTTAAACCGAAAACTGCCAACTCGGGTGGAAATTGGCCAGTTTCAGGGAAAACAGTTTTTGAGGCCTCTAGAGGCCGAATCAGGGGAAACTCAAAACATGAAAGTTTTTAAGTAGAGTTTTTCCTAGAGGACATCACGAACAGTTTTGTAAAATGAGGCTCCAATGGCCTCGGTTTTTACCAAAACCCGTGCCTGAAGTGCCCAGGACCCGTGCACGGCCAGGTCTAGTTCCATAGGGCTTTTGATCACGAAAACGTCCGAACTAGGTTTTATCCAAAACACGAAAGTTGTAGAACTTTTCAATATCTAAAACTTTTGTGAAGACAAGTTTTTCAGAATCAGTCTTGATTTTAAGATGAAAATGGATTTCGGAAAACTGTACAGGAATTATGGAAAACTCTGTACAGGATTTATAAATTAACACAGAAAAAATGTAATTCCACAATTCCACTGCAAATTGACACTGTGAAACTATTCCAAAGGCATTTTCCAATAGTCAGTAATTTTATAAGTCTCAGTTTAAGATTTTCAGTTTTAAAGTTAAACAAAAAGGATTTTTATACCAAAAATTAAGGTTTTCTTTTCTAAGAATAAGATTTTAAAACCAAAGTTAAAAACAAACCGATTAGGGTTACCAAAGTAACCAATTAGGATAACGTAAAAAATAAGTAAGGGCCTATAACTAAGGTTATGAAAGAATGTTGGTTATACTACCAACAGTTCTAACCCTTACTTTCATTTTATCTCAGAACGTTATACGCGGAAGTGTCCCAGCGGAATTTAACTCCACATTGGACACAGCTTTTACAAACAAGGTAAGTACAACTCCGCCTACAGCATAGGCTTGTTGTGAATACTTGCCTAAGTATGTTTGCTATTTATGAATGCTACATGCTAAGTGCTATAGAATATCCTAGGAATGCTATGATTTTATATGAATGATAAGTGCTATGATTTTATGTTATGAATGTATGTCATGATGTATGAAATGTCAAGTATGCTATGATTTATAGGAACATGATTAGGGTTAAGATATGTTAAGATTAATTGAGTGAAACATCACGATGCATGTTCACTAATTAACAAAAGAAAGATTAAGCTATGATAGCAAGCAATTGCCTGTGTCGTACCGACCCGCGTCAGGTCGGGTTGAGCTATGGCAAGTGTAAGCCCATAGAGCGCGCCCGGTACGAACACTCATCTTATGGGGCCCATAAGTAAAGATAAGTTAAGAAAGCATAACAAAGCATAAACGATTCATGCATATGTTATGATAAGTCATGATAAGGAATGTTATGTTATGATAAGTCATGATAAGTCATGACAAGTAATGTTATGTTATGTCATAAAATGTTATGTTAGGTTAGATCGTGTTGTGTTTATGTTATTGCGGTATTTATTAGTTGTACTTGCTGAGCGTTAGCTCATTGTCTTACGTCTATACTGTAGGTAAGCAGCCTAGTAGCAACCCGTGATGCAAGATGGAGGGCGAGGTGTGCTGAACTGTGAAATGTGGGACCAATGCCGCCATGCGTTTTATTTTGTTATATGATTATTTTATAAGCTTTATTTATGCCTGCACAACGTTTTTAATTAATCAGTATAATTACTTACGCATGTGCAAATATGTTCATACGGCTTATAAAAAAAAAAGTTATTCCGCTATTTTACGTATAAGTATGTATGCATGTAAGTACGTATGTATGTATGTATGTACGGTAACGGCCTGTGCTAGGCGGGTCGTTACAGGTATTAGATTTGATTCGTGCTTGATTAAGATTAGGATTTATTAGTGGTCTTGATTTATGATGTTGTGCATGATTATGATTCTAATTTGCTAGAGCATGTATGATTTATGTGAGTGCCCACTAAGTGTTTGGAGTATGTCCCCACACACTCAAGTTGTTGTATGTGAATGAATGACTATGTGATATGAATGTATGATGCTAGAAGGTTTAGTAGAAAACCCTAAAGACCCTAGTTGGTGATTGCACCAAATAGGCTTTGTATCATTATGCCACGAATTGAAATGAATGCATGGTAAGGCAAACATTAGAAAATACGCTGTATGCTTGATGTAGGCTCATGGTTGTGACCGTTTGAGGTAGTGTGCGCGTAATTTTACGTAAGAAACACGTAGAAAGAAAACTGCCAGTCTCGGGTCAAGATTGGGCAGTACTCTGGAAACAGTGTTTTGAGGCCCTTAAAGGCCGAATTTGAAGAAAGTTAAAACTGAAAAGTTGTAGGAAATGGAAAATCACAGTTTTTAAAAATAAGGCTCCAACGGTCTCTGTTTTTACAAAAATCCAAGCCTGGGCATGACCAAACCTTGTGAACGGCCAGACTGTTTCAACAAAGAAAAAGAAATGGTTAGAGGCAGAACTAGGTTCTGACCTAAGAACGAAAGTTGTAGTATTTTTCAAGATCTGAAACTTTTATGAAGAAAAGTTTTCCAAAATCAAAACGGATTTTAAGACATGCAAAAGGCTATGAACACCGAGATGGAATCTATAGATTCCAATGGGGTTTGGAAACTTGTAGACTTACCCCAAGGTATAAAACCGATTGGGTGTAAGTGGGTATACAAGAGGAAAAGAAGGTGTGGATGGGAAAGTGGAAACTTTCAAGGCAAGACTTGTAGCAAAGGGCTATACGCAAAAAGAAGGAATTGACTATGAAGAAACCTTCTCGCCTATAACAATGCTAAAGTCAATCCGCATTCTTTTATCCATTGCGGCTGCTCTCGATTATGAGATCTGGCAAATGGATGTCAAGACAGCTTTCTTGAATGGCTCTCTTGAGGAAGATATCTATATGATACAACCAGACGGGTTCAAGGCAAAGGGCCAAGAAGACAAGGTGTGCAAGTTGCTTAAATCCATTTATGGATTAAAGCAAGCATCTCATTCTTGGAATATTAGGTTTGATCATGTAATACCTGATTTTTATGACTGAACGATTCTTTGTATAGAACTTACATTGAACCGTAAATGCATTTATGGAAAAAGCCCAGTTAAGGGTTTTTAATTATGTTTTGTGAGTTTTATGGTTATATAAGACTCAAACAGGATTAATTAATTAAGAAAACAACCTTTTAAGTCAAAAGGAACAATATGGCAAAATTTCTTGAAAAGTCAAACTTTGACCGAAAAACGTCACGGTTGACTAAAAAGTCAACTGTTGACCAAGAAAGTCAAAATTTGATAAAAAGGTCACTAATCGACAAGAAAGTCGATGGTTGATCCAAAAAGTTCAAGAAATGATGCTTCGAGTCTGTACGATTTATTAAGAAACCGTATGGAAATTGTACCGGACGAAAACCGGTTTTTCAGATAATAAGAAATGTTTAAGACTTAAGAACCACCCTAGAAAATCAAGTACAATGAGTTCAAGTATAGGGCAAAAGGGTTTTACGAAATAAGAAAAATTCTATACTGTCCATTTTTACGCCGGTAAATTCTGGACTGCAGTTCGGTAAACCAATACTGAGTTTAAGTAAATCCAGTATTGGAAATACCTGAGTTAACTTAAAAATGGACTGCACATAGCAAGAAGAGCCAAACAAGCCTAAGATAAGCTTACCTCATTAACTTTTTGATTATGACATCATTAAGTTAATTTAAGAAAAAAATTTGGAAATTAGTTGTCTTCCACCCCTTTGTTGGCCGGCCACATGTCCCTCCATTTGTGGGATTTGTTGCTTCTTGAGGGGCCAAAATCTAATTTCAAAAAGTTTCTCAACCTCTATAAATAGAGGTGGGCATTGTTCACAAATTGGGATGTGTAGCCAAACTCTTGCAATTTTGTTCCACAAAAATCCGAACTTTGTGTGAAAGAGAGAGGCAAGAAAAATTTGCAAAACCAAGTGTGGGGGAGGCCTTAGGGTGGTCGGATTTAGGTTAGTAACCAAGCAAAAAGTTGGAAAAAAATTTGGTGCCCATTTTCCCTAGCAAGGCCGGTTCTAGGGGGGGAGGAACCAAGCTTGGAATCCAAACCGGGTTTTGGAGTTGGAGGCAGCCAGTTTTCGTGCCATTTGGTGACTAAAGTTAAGGCAAGTTAGGCAGCAAGTTTGCACTTGCCAATCACCAAAACAGTCGGCAAATTGAGAAGGAGGGAGGAGGTGAAACCTTAGCTCACCAAGCCAAACCGAGGAAGATAAAACCCTAACCAACTAAGCTTTCGTTTAAATTTCGTATAGAGAAATTTAAATGTATTAAAGCCATGGTTTGTAAGGGTATAAGCCCACTTTTAAGTTCTGCCCTGTTTTACAAGTTATAAGCATGTGCTTGATTTGTTTAGGTTTAGGGTTTGGTGGTTGATTATGTGCATGCTAGGTGTTTGTGTGAATGCCTAGGATTTTTATATGCTATGGATGAACGTAAATTTGGCTTGCATGTTGGAACCCGAACGTTAGAAACGTTATGCATGTCTGTTTTAGGCTCCCGCTGAGTTCGGTTGAGGTAGGGTGAACGTTTTAGGACGTAAACGAAATTTTAAACCGAAAACTGCCAACTCGGGTAGAAATTGGCCAGTTTCGGGAAAAACAATTTTTGAGGTTCTAGAGGCCGAATGAGGGGAAACTCAAAACATGAAAGTTTTTAAGTAGAGTATTTCCTAGCGGACAACGCGGACAGTTTTGTAAAATGAGGCTCCAATGGCCTCGGTTTTTACCAAAACCCGTGCCTAAGGTGCCCAGGACCCGAGCACGGCCAGGACAAGTTCCTCAGGGGTTTTGACCACGAAAACGCCAGAACTGGGTTTTACCCAAAACATAAAAGTTGTAGAGTTTTTAAATGTTTACAACTTTCATGAAGACAAGTTTTACAGATTCAGTCTGGATTTTAGGATGAAAATGAATTTCGGAGAACTGTACAGGAATTATGGAAATCCTGTACCGGATTTACAAAGTTGACACAGAAAATGCATATTTTTGCAGTTTCACTGCAAATGGACATTGAGAAACTGTTCCAAAGGCAGTTTCCAATAGTCAATAAATTTATAAGTCTCGTTTTAAGATTTTCAATCCTTAAAATTAAACAAAAGGGTTTATATACCAAAAATTAAGGTTTTCATTTCCTAAAAATAAGATTTTAAAACCAAAGTTAAAAACAACCCGAATAGGGTTACCAAAGTAACCAGTTAGGATAACGTAAAAATAAGTAAGGGCTTATAACTAAGGTTATAAAAGAATGTTGGTTATACTACCAACAGTTCTAACCCTTACTTTTATTTAATTTCAGAACGTTGCACGACGAGGTGTCCCAGCGGAACCTAACTCCACGATTGGACACCGCATTTACGAACGAGGTAAGTACAACTCCGCCTACAGCATAGGCTTGTTGTGAATACTTGCCTATGTATGATTGCTAGTTATGAATGCTACATGCTACATGCTCAGTGTTATAGATTAGCTTAGGAATGCTATGATTCTATGTTATGAACGTATGTTTTGTATGCTATGGTCTATAGAAGCATGATTAGGGTTAAGTTATGTTAAGATTAATTGAGTGAAACATCACGATGCATGTTCACTAATTAACAAATGAAAGATTAAGTTATGATGGCAAGCAATTGCCTGTGTCGTACCGACCCGCGTCAGGTCGGGTTGAGCTATGGCAAGAGTAAGTCCATAGAGCGCGCCCGGTACGAACACTCATGTTATGGGGCCCAAAAGTAAAGTTAAGTTAAGAAAGTTATGAAGAGATAAGAGAGCATAAAGAAGCATAAACGGATCATGCATACGATATGTCAAGTTATGTTATGAAATGTTATGCCATGTTATGATTAAGAAAGGTTATGAAATGGTATGCTATGTTATGTTATACAATGTTATGTTAGGTTAGATTATGCTGTGTTTTTAATATTGCGGTATTAATAGTTGTAATTGCTGAGCTTTCGCTCACTGTCTTACGTCTATGCTGTAGGTAAGCAGCCTGCCAGCAACCAATGATACAAGATGGAAGGCGAGGTGTGCTGGACTGTGAAATGTGGGAATAATGCCGCCACACGTTTTGTTTATTATGTCGTTATTTTACAAGCTTTATTTATACCTGCACAACGTTTTAATTATTCAGTATAATTATTTACGTAGGTGCGTATATATTTATACGGCTTATAAAAAAAATTTTTATTCCGCTATTTTACGTATAAGTATGTATGCATGTAAGTACGTATGTATGTATATATGTACGGTAACGGCCTGTGCTAGGCGGGTCGTTACAGAGTTGGTATCAGAGAGGTTTCCTGCGACTAAATTTCACAGTCAGCCTGCCATCGCCTCCATCATTGTAAGTTAAAATTTTATTTTCATATGTTAATAATTATTATGCGAATATGTATGATTAGATTTACGATTATGGATCCGGAGCCCGTAGAAGAGGACCGACGCGCTGTTTCAGCGTTCTACGAGTCACGGCCTCTACTATTCGATGGAACACCCCGGACGGTGGCATTATCGGTCTGGTTCTACGATCTGGAGATGATTTTCCTCCTTTGCCACATAGAGCCACATCTACATGTTTCATTGGCTAGTCGATGTTTGGCAGCCGATGCACGGTTATGGTGGATAACGATCGGCGAGGGGACGTTACCTGCTCGTACGTGGGCACATTTTCGTGTTTGCATGACTAACCGCTATGGACCGGTGCTGGACGATGGATAGACGAGCATTATCGAGATCCCGAGATTTATCGGGATATGCAGCACGAGCGGTATTACATGATGGTCGATGACTGGCGAGCCTATCCACATGAGCTGATGGATCACTATTGTCGGAGATTCCAGGAGGCTATGTTGCCTCACATTCCGTTGGACATACCGCATTCAGGATTACAGTCTATAGTGATCCTGCGGAACGGACTACCTGCACAGATCCGTCAGCACACGCCCATACCGACGCAGATTATGACAGTGGCCCATATGATCGGGTACATTTTAGCTGCGGAGGTCATCGCACAGGATTTGCAGGCCGATGCTCACGTAGCAGAGCATGAGGTACCAGTCGATGACGCCGAGATGCCCGAGCCGGTTTACGAGCCGGAGCCGATATATGAGCCAGAGCCCGCTTATGAGCCCGACCCGGTCGACTAGGAGGATCCAATACCCGACCCGGTACAGGAGGCCGAGGATGATGGTTATGATGCTGATGAGGACATGGATGCTGATGCGCCCGAGGACCCTCCGATCATCGTCATATCTAGTGATGACGAGGACGATGACGAGGAGCCCGATCACGAGCCAGGATTCGGAGGATGGCTCGATGAGGATGATGACGATGACGGGCCAGTGTTTGTAGGATGGCCCGACGAGGGAGATAATTTTGAGGAGGATCCCGAGGAGATCCCAGACGATGACGGAGAGGACGACTCCGATATGTAACGCCCCGAACCGTCACGCGTAGGGGCGTCCTACTGCGCAGACGTGGGCCATTACATTACTTGCTTAACTTACTTCTTAATTTAAAAAGCTTAAACTGCGGAAAATTCGGAGTAAAATTTTTTTTTTCTTTTCTTACTTTGAACTTAACTTATCTTCATGCATAATCATATGTACTCACTCGAGTACTGAGCTTTCATAATCATATTGAAAGCTAATATAATCATACCGTGGACCAAACCCAACCTAGTGTGGGTCGGTACTACATGAGGCAACTTGCTTGCCATCATCCTTGAAAACCATTCTTTAACTCGTTCTTGAAAACAATTTCTTAAAATTAGTTTTCTTCTTGAAAACGGTTTCTTATCCATACTATCACATATCATAAAACACATCTTTTAAATATATTTTTCAAAACATATTTTACATAGCATAAATTCAAAACCCGTGGCGGTGTCCATCCCACATTTCACAGCCTGTAGCACCAGCCTTCACAGCTTTGCATCACGTATCGCCGGTAGGTTGCTTAACCTACAGCATGAACGTAAGTAATGAGCTTATGCCCAGTAAGTACAACGTGCAATCCGCAAAACATTTTTAACAAAGGAATGCATGAACCAATTAGGTTTTCTTATGAATCGATTAAATTTTCATTTATTATCTTGATTCTTATTTATTTGCATATCATGTGTGCACGTACCGTGGTCCATCACCATGGAATGGCTGGAGGCAGCCAATCCAAACCAACTCAAACCATGAAATAAACTGTTTAACATGGAGTGATTGGGGCAACCAATCCAACTCAGCCCAAACCATAGACTAAACCATTTAAACTCGCCATCATGGCAAGTCGGTACGACACAATGACCTTAGCTTATCTTAACATGTGTCCTTACCATGTAGTTAATATTAGTGGACATGCTACATGATGTCACTATATTAAAACATAACATAACATAAACCATTACATAACCGTCGTAACATAAATCATCATAGCATAGCATCGTAACATAGTATCTTATCATATACATCATGACATAAACCTCATAACATAGCATCATAACATTTCATCTTATCATAAACATCATGACATAAACCTCATAACATAGCATCATAACGTTTCATCTTATCATAAACATCATGACATAAACCTCATAACATAGCATCATAACATTTCATCTTATCATAAAGTAAGTACCATAAATCATCAACATATGATTTCTTGAAAAACATGTTCTTTAAAAACATTTTGCCCATGCTGTAGGCGGAGTTATACTTACTTGTCGTCCTATGCTCTTGGTTAATCGTCCGAATCATGTCACGACAACAGTTCCTACTCCTCGATGCACACAAGGCTAGGCTAGGGGTTTGGTGCATTTTTCTCCTTTCTCCTTGGCTGCCCAGAACCGGCCATTCTCCTCCTATTCCTCGCATTTTTTTTTTTCTGCTTTTCCAGCTTATCCATAACCGGCCATTCAAGCCAAAAAAATTGGGTTCCCAATTTTTTTTCCACTCTTTCTTTTCTTCCTCACAAAATCTGGCCATTTCATTTTTTTCCTCTTGGGTTTCGGTTTCTAGGGAGGTTTTGGAGAAAATTGGGCAGAGTTTTGGGATGATTTTGAGCTGCCAAAACCGCCCCCTTTGAGCCCTATTTATAGGTGAAAATTACAAATTTTCACCAATTATTTTTATTTCAAAAATTACACATTAGGGCTTAAAAATAAAATATTTGCTAGTTAGTCCCCTACATGTGGCCGGCCATTTGAAGTCCTTGGAGCCCAAGTTTTGCTTACCTCATCATGATGACATCATCTTGATGACATCATGTGCTTACCTCATGCTTACATCATCATTTTTCTCCAAAATTACACTTTTGCCCCCAAAAGATAAAATATTTACAATTTGACCTTCCAAGTGGCATGTTGGCCGGCCATCACCTTGTTCTCCAAGCAATGATGACATCATTTTGATGACATCATCTTGCTTACATCACCTATTTTCCAGAAATTGCATTTTAGCCCCGAAAGTTAAATTCTTGCATTTATGCCCTCTAAGTGGCCGGCCCCTTACTTGAAGATCAAGCCAAGCTTATCTCACCTTGATGACATCATCTTGATGACATCACTTTGCTTACATCATCAATATTCCAAAATTTTCACTTTAACCCCTAAAGATAAAATTTTGGCATTTTTGCCCCTGAGGTGGCCGGCCATGTCATCTCTTCTAGAGCCTTCCTTGCTTTCTTTCCAAGCTTATTTAATCCAATTATGATGTCATAAATTAAGGATAGGATGATGTCATCCATATTAAGCCCTGTTTGGCTTTTTCTCAATATTCAGTCCATTTTTCTACTACACAGATATTTCTAATACTGTGTTTGCTTAAACACAATATTTTTAGTCCAAAATTTATCTGTGTAAAAATAAACTGAATAAAATTTTTCTTATCTCTTGGCACCTTTCTTGCCCTTAATACCATACTTGGTGTGCTTGATTTTCTTGGGTGGTCTCACAGCTTATGCTTGCTAAATTGTCCATAATGAAGGTTTTTCGCAGTATAATTCCATACTACTTTGCTATATCTCAACACCTTTATCTATTTGACCTCCCTGGTCAACCTTTGACTTTTCGGTCAACTTTGACTTTTTCGGTCAAACTTTGACCAGCATGAAATCATAGAATTTTTCCTTCCCTTTTTGCTCAAGGGTCAGATGCATGACTAAGCTAACTGCTTATTGAGTCTCATAGCTAATTAAACGAGAACTCAAACATATACTGATATTTAACTCAGATCGTGAGTTTTATATCGACATCCAAGAGTAAGACTCGGGATTTTCCTTGCCTAAAAGGAAATCATAGTTTCATCGAAATTTCGGGTATTACACGATATCTCCACCGTTACGGTAGCAGAGTTAGATTAGGCTCAGATCACGTGTATATGTATATGTTTTGAGACTGATGTACTAGCTTATTTTATTTTGATAATAGGCTTGTACTTTTGTACGATGGTAAAGTGGTAGACACTTCCATCTCAAAGTTTTGACTTTGTATATGTATAAGATATGTAAATGTGATAATGTAAGTATGATATGTATGATGTAAAGAAAAGTAATTACAAGTTAAGTAAATATGATGTACTTTTTGTGAGTTTACAAAAAGACAGTTTACAAGAAAAATATATGAAATAGCAAGTTATGAATGATATGATATGAATGTGATGAATGTTTATGATGCGATATGATAAGTATATTATATTATGATATGACAATATTGTGATATAATATGTTAAGATATGAATGCAAAGAAATGATATTAATAGTTAGTAATATCTTTTCTTATGATTTAAATAGGAATTTAAAAATGGTTCGCACGCGAAAAGCTGCACCAGTAAACCCACTTGCGCCAGATCTAGCAACCGTTGTAGCGAATTTACAACGACAATTGCTCGAGCAGCAACAAGAGACAAACCAGCTGAGAGAGCAGCTAGCTCAGTTACACCAGAGACCCCAGGTCAACGAGGTTCCCTTACCCGCGGAGCAAGCACCTCCAGTGGCACCTCCAGTGGCACCTCCAGTGCCCAATGTTCCGCGACATGCTGAGGTACCAGTAACACCTGCTGGGGTACCGGCAGATCCACCTCCGGCAAGAGAGGATTTGTTATATGAGAGGTTTAGGCGGATGAAAGCGCCTGAATTTGAGGGAACAACAGACCCAATAGCCGCAGACAACTGGTTGATAGACATCCAAGATATCCTAGACTTTATGCGGCTTACTGAACAGGAGAAAGTCTTATGTGCTTCTTTTGCTCTTAAGAAGGACGCGAGACACTGGTGGATAACCGTTCAGATGCGTAGGAATGTCATGGCAATGAGCTGGCAGGATTTTGTGACTGAGTTTCGTAGTATGTACTACAACAGAGAAGTCCTTGCCGCTCAACAGGACGAATTCACCAGCTTCAAGCAAGGGTCTATGACGGTGATGGAAGCCGTTAAGAAGTTCAAACAGCTAGCGCGCTTGTGCCCGAAGCTAGTACCGAACGAGACAGAGAAGGTTCGGAGAATGATGAAGATGTTCCGGACCGACATATCCAAGCAAGTTAGTGCAAGAAGCAGCCCACCTACCCTGGTATCCGACTGCGTGAGCAGAGCAATACGAGCTGAATACTGGATCAACCAGGACAAGGAAACAAGGGCGCAGTTTTACAAGGCCAAGAAGGAAGAAAAGGCCGTTACTAAGCAGACCCAGCCCCGTCAGAGTGCTGAGGCCAATCAGAAAGGTCAGAATAATAACCCTGCTCAAAGTTCTAAACAGTTTGGGAGGAAAAGAGAAAGGGAAATTTTTCTGGACAGGGCCAGCAACAAAATTACCCTCAGAAGAGGAATAATAGAGGAAATGAGGGTAATAACTCTGACTACCCGGTATGTACAAAGTGCGGCAGAAAACATCCGGGCGTTTGCAGAATGGGGACTAATGAGTGCTATCTGTGCGGAAGGAGGGACATTTTGCGAAGAATGCAATATGAATAAGCAAGGCCAGAACCCTCCGTTCCAGAACAGGAACCCAAACAGTCAGCTTCATGCGGCCCAGACTAGACTAGAAGGACATTCCATAGGCCAAGGAAGATTGGAAGCTCCTGAGCCTCAAGCCCGAATCTACGCCTATACAAGGGAGATGCGGAAGCAGGCACTTCACATGTGGTGACAGGTCAGATCTCTATCACCACTTATGAAGCAATTGCCCTGTTTGATTCTGGTGCCACTCATTCATTTATATCATTGGAGTTCGCCCAAAATTAGGAAGAGGTGTGGATAGATTAAGCCAACCTTTTAAAACCTCCTTGCCATCCGGAGAAGTTTTGTGGTCCAACTGTTGGATACGAAATACCTCCG
>CM046372.1:1563168-1597594 GCA_025413025.1 Ficus hispida | reverse complement strand
GGTATTTATGGAAAAAGCCCAGTTAAGGGTTTTTTAATTATGTTTTGTGAGTTTTATGGCTTTATAAGACTCAAAAATGGTTATGTATTAAGAAAACGACCTTTTAGGTAATAAGGAACAAAATCATGAAATTTTGTAAACTGGTCAAAGTTGACCAAAAACGTCACGGTTGACCAAAAAGTCAACTATTGACCATGAAAGTCAAAACTTGACAAGAAGGTCACTAATTGACAAGAAAGTCGATGGTTGACCCGAAAAGTTCAAGAAAATGACTGTATGTTTAAACGTTTATCTGTATAATTACACCGGGTAAAACCGTGTTTTTACAGATAAAAAGTTATGTTTAAGATATAAGAACCACCCTAGAAAATCAGCACATTAAGTTGAAGTATAGGGCAAAAAGGGTTTTAAGAAATAAGAAAAATTTCATACCGTCCATTTTTACACGGATGAATTTTGGACTGCAGTTCGGTAAACCAATACTGTGCATAAGTGAATCCAGTATTGAAAATACCTGTGGTAACTTAAAATGGACTACTTAATAGCAAAAATAGCCAAACAAGCTTAAGCCTTGCTTACCTCACTAACTTTTTGAATTTTGACATCATTAGTTGATTTAAGAAATTGGAAGAAATTAGTTGTCTTCCACCTAGCTTAATGGCCGGCCACATGCCCCCTAAAAGTCCAATTTCTGATTTTTTTGAGGACTAAATTGTGCAATTATAAGAAATTCACAACCTCTATAAATAGGGGGAGCATTGTTCACATTTGAGCATTGTTAGCCAAACTCTTGCAAAATTGCTCCACAAAAACCGAACCTAGAGTGGAAGAGAAAGGCAAGAAAATTTTGCAAAACCAAGAGTGTGTAGGGCTTAGGGGTGGTCGGATTCAAGTAGGAAACCAAGCAAAAAGTTGGAAAAAATTTTAGTGCCCATTTCCCTAGCAAGGCCGGTTCTAGGGGGGGAGGAACCAAGCTTGGATCCAAACCGGGTTTTGGAGTTGGAAGCAGCCAGATTTCGTGCCATTTGGTGGCTGGATTTAGGGCAAGAAAGGCAGCAAGTTTGCACTTGCCAATCACCAAAACAGCCGGTGATTTGAGGAGGAGGAAGAAAGTGGAAATCCTAGCTCACCGAGCCAAACCGAGTAAGGTAAAAACCTTAACCAATCAAGTTTTCATTTAAATTTCATATGGAGAAATTTAAATGTATTTAAGCCATGGTTTGTAAGGGTATAAGCCCACTTTCAAGTTCTGCCCTAGCTTGTAAATTATGAGTATGTGCTTGATTTGTTTAGGTATAGGGTTTGGTGGTTCAATTATGTGCATGTTAGATGTTTGATTAAATGTTTAGGATTTTTGTAGGATTATGAATGATGTTCAATTTGGCTTGCATGTTGAAATCTGAACATTAGAAACATCGTGCATGTTTGATTTAGGCTCCCGCTGAGTTCGGTTGAGGTAGGGTGGACGTTCTAGGACGCAAACGAAATTTTAAACCGAAAACTGTCAACTCGGGTGGAAATTGGCCAGTTTCGGGGAAAACAGTTTTTGAGGCCTCTAGAGGCCGAATCAGGGGAAACTCAAAACATGAAAGTTTTTAAGTAGAGTTTTTCCTAGAGGACAGCGCAGACAGTTTTGTAAAATGAGGCTCCAATGGCCTCGGTTTTACCAAAACCCGTGCCTGAAGTGCCCAGGACCCGTGCACGGCCAGGACTAGTTCCATAGGGTTTTTGATCATGAAAACATCCGAACTAGGTTTTATCCAAAACACGAAAGTTGTAGAAATTTTCAATATCTAAAACTTTCGTGAAGACAAGTTTTTCAGAATCAGTCTTGATTTTATGATGAAATGGATTTCGGAAAACTGTACAGGAATTATGGAAAACTCTGTACAGGATTTATAAATTAACACAGAAAAAATGTAATTCCACAATTTCACTGCAAATTGACATTGTGAAACTGTTCCAAAGGCAGTTTCTAATAGTCAATAATTTTATAAGTCTCAGTTTAAGATTTTCAGTTTTAAAGTTAAACAAAAAGGATTTTTATACCAAAAATTAAGGTTTTCTTTTCTAAGAATAAGATTTTAAAACCAAAGTTAAAAACAAACCGATTAGGGTTACCAAAGTAACCAATTAGGATAACGTAAAAATAAGTAAGGGCCTATAACTAAGGTTATGAAAGAATGTTGGTTATACTACCAACAGTTCTAACCCTTACTTTCATTTTATCTCAGAACGTTATACGCGGAAGTGTCCCAGCGGAATTTAACTCCACATTGGAGACAGCTTTTACAAACAAGGTAAGTACAACTCCGCCTACAACATAGGCTTGTTGTGAATACTTGCCTAAGTATGTTTGCTATTTATGAATGCTACATGCTATATACTAAGTGCTATAGAATATCCTAGGAATGCTATGATTATATATGAATGATAAGTGCTATGATTTTATGTTATGAATGTATGTCATGATGTATGAAATGTCAAGTATGCTATGATTTATAGGAACATGATTAGGGTTAAGATATGTTAAGATTAATTGAGTGAAACATCACGATGCATGTTCACTAATTAACAAAAGAAAGATTAAGCTATGATGGCAAGCAATTGCCTGTGTCGTACCGACCCGCGTCAGGTCGGGTTGAGCTATGGCAAGTGTAAGCCCATAGAGCGCGCCCGGTACGAACACTCATGTTATGGGGCCCATAAGTAAAGATAAGTTAAGAAAGCATAACAAAGCATAAACGATTCATGCATATGTTATGATAAGTCATGATAAGAAATGTTATGTTATGGTAAGTCATGTTATGTTATGATAAGTCATGATAAGAAATATTATGTTATGAAAAGTCATGATAAGAAATGTTATGTTATGATAGGTCATGATAAGGAATGTTATGTTATGATTTGTCATGAAATGTTATGTTAGGTTAGATCGTGTTGTGTTTATGTTATTGCGGTATTTAATAGTTGTACTTGCTGAGCGTTAGCTCATTGTCTTACGTCTATGCTGTAGGTAAGCAGCCTAGTAGCAACCCGTGATGCAAGATGGAGGGCGAGGTGTGCTGAACTATGAAATGTGGGAACAATGCCGCCATGCTTTTTGATTAATCATGTGATTATTTTATAAGCTTTATTTATGCCTGCGCAACGTTTTTAATTAATCAGTATAATTATTTACGTATGTGCAAATATGTTTATACGGCTTATAAAAAAAAATTTTATTCCGCTATTTTACGTATAAGTATGTATGCATGTAAGTACGTATGTATGTATGTATGTACGGTAACGGCCTGTGCTAGGCGGGTCGTTACAGTTTCCATCACCAATCTACGGTGATGTTCATGTTTCTCCTTGGACCTTGAATAAACTGTCGTCAATAACGACAATAATGAACTTGTCTAAGTATTCTTTGAACATTCTGTTCATAAGGTCCATAAAAACAATTGGGGCATTAGTTAATCCAAACGGCATAACCAAAACTCATAATGCCCATAACTCGATCGAAAAACCATTTTAGAGATATCTAACTCCATGATCCTGAGCTGATTATAGTCTGATCGAATCATCTTTCGTGAATACTACTGCTCCCCTGAGTTGATCAAGAAGATCGTCAATTCTTGAAAGGGGATACTTGTTCTTGATCGAAATCCTATTCAGCTCCCGGAAATCATTACATATGCGTAATGATCCATCCTTCTTCTTCACGAACAAAACAGACGCTTCTCACAGAGAGTGATTCTGCCGGATGAATCCTTTATCAAACAGTTCTTGTAACTGCAGTTGAAGCTTTCTAAGTTTGGCAGATGCCACATTGTAAGGTGCTTTCCACATTGGTGTGGCTCTAGGCAACAATTCAATTTCAAACAAAATTTCCCGTTTCGGCGAAAATCCTGATCAGCTCTCCGGAAAGATTTCCACATATTCCTTTATAATGGGAATA
Organism: Ficus hispida; assembly: GCA_025413025.1. Classification (NCBI taxonomy): domain Eukaryota; kingdom Viridiplantae; phylum Streptophyta; class Magnoliopsida; order Rosales; family Moraceae; genus Ficus; species Ficus hispida. The sequence goes on along the minus strand of CM046372.1, from coordinate 1,593,651 downwards.
TCTTACAGCGTTAATTTCTACTTCTCGATCCTTGTTCACTATGTTAGCTAATTATCCTTGGCATCCATTAGTTAACATCATCCAAGCCTTCATTGTCGAACTAATCTGGTGGTTGAGCTCCGCACTGTCCGTCGAAGTTACACTCTTCCTCATCGTAAGGGTTAAATGTTACACCACGCTTTTCGATGGTCGATCTTAGCGTTGTACTTTCTTAAGAATCCATAACTAAGATCACATCGAAATCCTTAAGCTTGATGAGATCTACAAATAATTCTTTGCCATATTTAACTATGGAAGTATTTCGTGTCCAAAAATGGTATCACAAAATTTCTCCGGATGACAAAGAAGTTTTGAAAAACTATTTTAACCTATCTACACATCTTCCTAATTCCTGGGCGAACTCCGCGTGAGTGGCACCAGAATCATATAACGCAATAGTTTCGTAGGTGGTGATAGAAGTCAAATCTGTCACCACATGTGACGTTCCTGTTTCAGCATCTCCCTTAATGTAAGCGTAAATTCTGGCTTGGGGTTCAGGAGCCTCTATTCTGCCTTGTAAAATAGAGGGTCCTTCCAGTCTGACGTATACTGCATGTAGCTGGCGAATGTTGGCGTTCCAGTTCGGATAAGGAGGGTTCTGATTCTGGTTGTTCTGAGGGCAGTTCCTCTCATAGTGCCCCTCCTTGCCACACAGGTAGCAAGCGTTTGACCCTATCCTACACACTCCTGAGTGTTTCTTTCCACACTTCTCGCATGTGGGGTAGTTAACGTTATTTCCTCATTTCCTCTGATGTTCCTTTTTTGAGGAAAATTCCTTTGTTGACCCTGGCTTGAAAAATTCCCTTTCCTCTTGTTCCTTTCAAACTGTTTGGAACCTTGCGCAGGGTTACTAGTTTGGTCCTTCGGGAATGCTTCCGAACCTTGTCGAGGCTGTGTTGACTTCGCTACAGCCTTCTCCTCCCTTTTCTTGAAGATTTGAGCCATTGCCTCCTTGTCCTTGTTTATCTCAATACTCGGCTCTTATTGCCCGACTTATGAAATCGGACACTAGGGTTGGCGGCTACTACCAGCACTCACGTGCTCGACACTGTCCGTTTAAAACATCTTTGTCAATCTCTTTACCTTCTCGGTTTCACTCGGTACCAAATTTGAGCATAACCGAGCTAATTGCTCAAACTTTTTAATAGCTTCCATTACTGTCATTGACCCTTGTCTAAGATTCGTGAACTTATCTTGTTGAGCGGCAACTCTAGTATATCGTACGGAACTTGGTCACAAAATCTTGTCAACTCATGATTATAACATCGCGACGCATCTGTACAGTCATCCATCAGTGTCGCGCGTCCTTCTTAAGAGCAAAAGAAGTACATGAAACTTTCTCCTGCTCCGTTAACCGCATAAAATCCAAAATGACTTATATATCGGTTAACCAGTTATCGGCGGCTATAGGATCAGTTGATCCTTCGAACTCAAGCGCTTTCATCCGCCCAAATCGTTCATATAGCAAGTCTTCCCGTACTGATGGTAGGTTTAATTGTCCTTCAATGGGTGCCATCGGAATTTCGAATTCCGGGAAATTTCTGGCTGGACCTCTGGTTGAGTATTCAGGTAAACATCCAGTACCTGAGGTGCTACTGGGGTTACTTGATGAGCTCGAGGTGGAACCTCGTCAACTTGGGGTCTTTGGTTCATCCGAACTATCTGCTCTTGGAGTCGATTCAACTCTCGCTGCTGTTCAAGCAACTGCCATTGCAAACTTGCTACAATGGTTGCGAGATCCGGTATGGGAGGATTAAGAGGTACTATTCTACATGGGCATACCATCTTACCATCATAAGAAAAGATATTATCGTACTGTTAATATCCTTTCTTCCATGCATGACTTATCGTATCATACCATAACATAATGGTATTATCGTATCACATTAGATACTTATTATAACATAACTTTCATACTTATAACATAACTTTTCATAACATAACATAACTTTTCATGACATATCCTTGTCATGTATCCCGTGTTCGCACGGTCTTTTAGTACTCATACAGAAGTACTTTATTCATATTATTTCATATGTACATACCATATACTTCATAATTTACATACTGTAAATATATATATTTCATCATACTGCATCTACATATTGTTCACATCATACTGGGCCTATATATCTATATATATACAAGGTCAAACTATGATGGAAGTGCCTAACACTTCCTTATCATACATAAGCCTATTATTAAATATAATAAGCTAGTACAGTCGGCTTATGATCAAAATAACTATACTTGGTCGAACCAAGTCTAAACTATAACCTAAATCGTGATTACTAACGAAGCATCCGAATCCGCGTCCCAATCGTTATTGCTGAGTAGTATCTCCTCGGGATCATCGTTGAGATCATCCATATTGTTATCCTCGTCATCACTAGAGATGTCCATAAATGTAGGATCTTCCGATGGGTCTACTGGAGCAACTATGTCGTCGGCGGCGTCCTCCGCGTCCATCTGATCTTCAGTCTCCTGGGCTGGTTCCTCCTGTACGGGGACAGTAGGGGTCGGATCCTCAGGGAACATCTGTCCTACCTCATACTGTGACTCTCCTAACCCGGCATCGTCGACAGGCACCTGGTCATCATCTACATAAGCATCGACCGGAATCATAGGTGCGATAAGCTCCGCCTCCAAAATATCGTTAATCATACTGCCGACTGTCCTCTCAAGCATAGGCGTCGGAACAAACTGTCGGATATGGGGAGGTAACCCATTCCGCAAAATTTCTAAAGCTTGCAGATCAGGGCTGGGTAAATCCTACAGAACATGTGGTAGCATACCCTCCTGGAATCTCCAACAGTAGTGACTCATAGACTCCTGGGGGTACGCATGCCAGTCCTTGACATAACTTAAATATCGCATGCGCTGCATATCCCGATAAATCTCGGGGTTACGATACGGCTCACCAGCTTCCTCATCAGGCATCGGCCTATAACGTGCACTAATTAACGTACGAAAATGAGCCCATGAATGACTAGGCATTTGTCTCTCGCCCAGTGTCATCCACCAATATCGTGCGTCAGCTATCAAGCACCGACTGGCTAGAGAAACCTACAAATGGTCCTCGACATGACAGATATGGAAAACCAACTCCATATCATATAGCCAAGCTGCTACTGATACCGACAGTCTCACACCATCGAACAGTAGAGGATGTGATTCGTAAAATGATCTTATCGTGTCTCGATCCGCATTCATGCGAGCAGGATCCATAATGCCGCGTCTATCCTAACATAATCCCAGCATACATATTACATATACGTAAAATATAAATTCAACTTACAATGATGGTAGCGATGGCAGACAGACTGTGAAATTGTATAGCAGGAAACCGCTCTGATACCAACTCTGTAACGACCCGCCTAGCACAAGCCGCTACCATACATACATACATACGTAACATACTTCCTAACATATTTGGAGTAAACAGCGGAATTTTTTTTTATAAGACGCGAACGAGCGCATAACAATATAAAAAAAACGATTTGTGAAAAACAATCATTATACATAAAAAGACAAAACGCGTAACGGCTTTATTTCCCACATTTCACAGCTTGCCCTGCCACGCTCCCCCATCTTGTATCAACAATTGCCCGTAGGTTGCTTACCTACAGCATAGACATAAGACAGTGAGCTTTCGCTCAGCAAGTACAACTACTAAACAGCGAAACAAAACAAACCTATGCTATCAAAGCGCGTATCATGGCATGACCTAACATAGCATCGTACCATAACGTATCGTGGCGTAACATAGCATAACCTAACATAGCATCGTAACATATACAATCATAACTTATCATAGCATCATAACATAACATAGTCTATCCTAATCATGCATGGGCCATTTATGCTTGCTTGACTTTTCATAGTTTATCATGTCTTACTTGCTTATCATACTTATCTTACTTATCATGCTTATGGGCCCCATAAGTGTACGTACCGGGCGCGTAACTATGGAGTGGTTGGGGCGGCCAGTCCATTTCCAACTCAAACCATAGTCCAACCCGACCTAACGCGGGTCGGTACGACACAAGCAACTTGCTTGCCATCATACTTGTCTTTCATAATTCATGTTCGATCTTACTCTTATTTAGAATTAGTGAACATGCTTCGTGATGTCACATATTCATAACATAAAATCATATCATGCTTCGTAATATAAGGCATCGTAAATGTATCATATCTCATGTCATATTGAAATCATAACACATAACGTCATTGCATCACATCACATAAACATTTCCTAATATCATGCATATCTAACATACAATCACATCCCATCTATATCATTCATACTTGGGCAAGTATACAACAAAAGCCTATGCTGTAGGCGGAGTTGTACTTACCTCGACTACTATGTCCAGTGAAGTGCTGCTCCACGTCCGGATACAGCTGCAGGCTACTTCCTGCTTGAATGAAGGACATAGGTAAGGGTCTCTTACCGAAAAATGTTGGTGACCTAACCAACATGCATATATGGTCTTAGTTGTATATCCCCTATGCCAGATATCTTACTTGGTTACAATAAGTAACCCTATTGTTCGAGACTAGCCCAAACATGAATTATAACTTATTCGGTTACACTGAGTAACCACATGTGCTAAGCCCATATCCATACAGGTAGGGTTAGGTTACTATCCTAACCTTGGGCATAAGCTTTAATATTCTTGGTATATCATCCATTGAGTTATTTCAAATAACCCTAGACCTTAGCTTATCCTATTTTTTGGTATCTCGACGGGTTATGTTGGGTAACCCTTAAGGAAATAAGCCTTGGTCAAATCTGATCAACCAAAGTCAACCTTATATGGTCAAACTTGGGCTTTGGGGGTCAAGCCCAATAACTCGGGTATCCTTCCCGGTTACCATCTCTTACTATCTTGTTGCTTATCTACGCTTAAAAATCCGTTTTCCTTTTTCTTGGAAAACTTTGTGATTTTTATTTAAAAATCCACTGCTTAACTCATAAAAATACTTAATTCTTAAAATGGGGTCTTAAAATTTACTAAGGGCTGAAAACTGCCATTGGAACAGTTTTCACAGTAAAAACATTGGGGTTGATGAAAAATACAGTTTTTCTGCTTTGTTTTTAGAAAATCCTGTGCAGGAATTTCTTGTCTCCTACACAGTTTTTAAAATCCATTTTTTATTTAAAAATACAAATCAAATCTGAAAAATTTTTCTTCATGAAAGTTTCAGATCTCAAGAAACCCTAAAACTTTCGTGTTTTGAGAAAAACCCAGTTCGGAATTTATCATGCCCTAATTCCTTGTTAAACTTTCCTGACCGTGCATGAATCCTGGGCACGGCCAGGCTCGGATTTTCATAAAAACCAAGGCCGTTGGGGCCTCATTTTGGAAAACTGTCTGCATTACTCCCTAGGAAAAATCATTCTCTACAACTTTCATGTTTTACGTTTTCTCAAATTCGGCCTCTAAAGGCCTCAAATTTCCTTTTCCAAAAAACTGGCCAGTTTGTACCCGAACTGGCCGTTTTTGTTCTTAATTTCGTTTTACATCCTAATTCGTGCACACTACCTCAACCGACCACAGTGGGAGCCTAATATCACACATGCAAGCGTTTCTAACATTCCAAACCAACCTTCATGTGATTCGATTACGCCCATGCAAACCAATACCGAAATTGCATCTCCTAAGGTTTGCATGATTCTAAATTGACCAATTCCAAATCATTCCATTCATGCTTATTTTCTAGCAACCTAACATACCATTCTAAATCATTCTTGCACATATTTAGGGGACATACAATTTATCAAACATCTAGCATGCAATCCTATTAATCAATCAAGCATAAGCATAATAATCAAATTAAAGCTCATAATCAACCACCCTTAGCCTAATCAAGCACAACCTAAACTAGGGCCATAAAATAAATTGAGCTTATGCTCTTACAATTGCTGAATTGTAATACAAATAAACTTCAAATTGAAATCAAATTGAGGAGAATAAGGCCATGGGAGAATTACCTTAGTGAACCCTAAGATTGGTTAGGGTTTGGTCCAAAATTTCTGCTCCCCCCTTGCTCCTAACACAACCGGCCACTCCCTAGGACTTGCCCAAAATTTTTCTGTCTTTTGGTTGCTACTCCTCACCAAGTCCAGCCACTAAATCCGGCCACTCCCCCTAGTTTCCAATCACTTTTCTCACCCTTTTTCAACTCACCCACAACCGGCTCCCTTGGCCAAAAATGGGTCTCCAAAATTTTTCCAACTCTTTTTCTTGTGTTCAAGCTCAAAACCGAACACTATCCCTTGAATTTCCCTCTTGGATTTTGGGTTTTGCTCTATTCTCTCTTGGCTGCCTTTGGTCGGTTTTGGGAGCAGAAAAATGACCATAGTTTAGCTAGATTTTTCCAATTTTTTTGAATAAAAGAGTCACCTATTTATAGGCATTTGAAAACTTCCCAAAATTGCTAATAAGTCCTTGAAAAACTAACTTTTTGCACAAAAGGAGGGTGAGGTGGCCGGCCATTCCCTTGGTGAACAAGGAAATATTATTTTCCTTAATTCCAAAATTCAATTATAATGTCATAATTCGTGGATAAGGTGATGTCATCACCATAAGGCCTTGTTTGGCTCTTTTCTTCAATATGCAGTCCATTTTTAAGCTACACAGATATTTCTAATACTGTGTTCACTAATACACAGTACTGCAATATATTCTGCAGTCCAAAATTCATCTGTGTAAAAATGGACTGTATAAAATTTTTCTTATTTCTTTAAGTTCTTTTTGCCCTTAGTATCTAACTTGGTGTGCTTGATTTTTCTATGGTGGTTTTAATCCTAATCATACTAGATTTCCCGTAAAAATGGTTTTTCGCAGTATATTTTAATACTGCTTTGCCATAAAACTGTACAGTCATTACTTTGACCATTTTAGTCAAACTTTGACTTTCTCGGTTAACTTTGACCTTTCTTGGTCAAACCTTGACCAACATATACCATAGAGTTTTTCATCCTTTTTCACTCAAAAGGTTGTATGCTAATCTAAGCAATCATTTTTGAGTCTTATAAAATCATAAGAACTCACAAATTCAATAAAAACCCTTAACTGGGCTCTTTCATGAATACCTTCATGGCACATAATTAATTCCTCTAAAAGGAATTAGTAATATCGAAAAACTAGGTATTACACATAACATCTCATAAACATAATCTAGTATAAATCATATCATAACACATACTATAACATTCATCATTCATACTTGGGCAAGTATTCAACTAAAGCCTATGCTGTAGGCGGAGTTGTACTTACCTCGAACTCTAAGTCTGATGCTATGCCGCTCCTGAACAGGTCGTAATAACAGATTATCACCTGTTATTACAAAGGACATAGTGTAAGGATTTCTGAAAATCCTACTTTTTAAACTGTTGGTTATCTCAACCAACATTCTTTTTATTCTGTGTTATATGTCCCCACATAACTAACTTGAAAACATTAGGAACGGGTTACTATAAATAACCCTATAGGTAACCCTCGAGTCAAGGGCCCTACTCCATAGTCTTAGTTCCTTATTGGGTTACGTTGGATAACCCTTGGGCTTCGGGCCCAAACCAATAACTCGGTGTCTTTTTCCGGTTATTGCTCATCGAAACTTGGTTTAAAAAAACCGCTTTTGAAAAAGAGTTTTCTTTAAAATCCTTATGAGTGGGTTCTTTGTAAAAATCATTGAAAATAGAAACTGCCTTTGGAGCAGCTTTTTTCTGAAAATTTGCTAGTGTATGTGCAGGAATGCCTTAATTCCAGCACTGTTTTTAGAAAACCCTGTGCAGGAATTTCCTGTTCACTGCACAGTTTTTGAAATCCATTTTTGTTTCATAATTCAAGTTTGAATTTGAAAACATTTTCTTCATAAAAGTTCTAAATCTTGAAAAGCCCTAAAACTTTTATGTTTTGATCAAAATCCATTTCGGACTTTAACCCACTCGTTTTCTCCTTTTAAATTCACCTGGCCGTGCATAGAGACTGGGCACGGTCAGGCTCGGATTTCCATGAAAACGTAAGCCGTTGGAGCCTTATTTTTAAAAATTGTCCACGTTGTCTTATAGGAAAAACTCTTTTCTACAACTTTCATGTTTTACATTTTTCGAAAATCAGCCTCTAAGGGCCTCAAAACTTGCTTTCCAGAAAACAGGGCAACTAGAACCCGAATTGGCAGTTTTTTTTTTTCTATACTCGCCCTAAAAACGTGCACACTACCTCAACCGAACTCAGCGGGAGCCTAAAGTCAATCATACAGCGCCTTTCTAATGTAAATTTCTCTTTGAACATCAATTAAAACACAGCCATGCAGCTATTATTCAATTCTATATTAGCTAGGGTTTACATGCATCCTAAGTTACCTAATTCATTTCAAAATCTGCCATGCAATCTATTTGGGGACATATAACTTAATTATACAGCTAGCATATAGTCAAGCAAACCCATTGAAATCATACAATACTACTAAGACCAAACCATCCTAAAAATCAAATCAAGCACATAATCTAACTAGGGCCGAAAATAAAATCAGAGCTTAAGCTCTTACAATACCAACTTGAAATACAAATAAACTTTCAAATTGAACCAAATTGAAAGCTGAAAGCTATGGGAGATTTTACCTTAATAAACCCTAGAATTGGTTAGGGTTTGGTCCAAAGCTGCACTTCCTTGACTCCTAGGCACAACCGGCCTCTCCCCTAGCTCACCCAAAACTTTTTCTGTCCCTTGGCTGCTGCTCCTCACCAAGTCCGGCCACTAACCCCTAACTCCTTCAACTTTTCTCTTCCTTTTTCAAGCTCACTAACAACCGGCCAATATGCCAAGATTGGACTCCAAAATTTTTCCAGCACTTTTCCTTGCTTCCAAGATGAAATCCGAACTTACCCTAGGGAATTCTCACACTTGGATTTTGGTTTTTGCTCTTGTCTTTCTTGGCTGCCTTGGATTCGGTTTTGGAGCAGAAAATGGGCAGAACTTGGCTAAGTATTTCTAATTTTTTTGAATAAAATCAGCACCTATTTATAGAGGTTTTGAAACTTTGCTTAATTGTCAAATAGTCCTTCAAGAAGCAAAGTTTTACACTTAAGGGGGTGAGGTGGCCGGCCAACACTTGGTCTAGATTCACCTAATTACTTTCCTAATTTAGCTTAAATCCAAATGATGTCATAATTAGTGGATAAGGTGATGTCATCTCTCTTAAGGCTTGTTTGCCTTAAAACCTTGATAAGCGGTCCATTTTTAGCCAAACAGTCATTGCTAATATTGTGTTACTTAATACACAGTATCATATATTTAATTTCAGTCCACAATTTATCTGTCTTAAAATGGACTGTACGAAAACTTTTCTGTTCATTTCAAGTCCTTTGGCCCTTAATAACCTATTTAATGTGCTTGATTTTTCTATGACAGTTTTAGATCTAATTCTAACCATTTTATCCGTAAAAACGGTTTTTTCACAGTACAGAACCTATACTGCTCAACATACTTAAGTTCTGTCAAATAGTCGACCTTTTTAGTCAATCTTTGACTTTTCAGGTCAACTTCGACTTTCAAGATCAACTTTGACCTTCATGGTCAACTTTGACTTTCTCGGTCAACGTTGACTTTTTATAAAATCATAGGATTTTCTATCTTTTGAACCAAAAAGAACATATGCTTGGCTAAGCAATCATATTTGAGTCTTATGACGCCATAAGAACTCATAAAAATTAATAAAAACCCTAAGCTGGGATTTTTTTCATAGATACCAATACGGTACAATTTAAATTTCTATACGAGAAATCTTAGCGATGAAAATTCTAGATCTTACATATAAAGCATGGTTTATAAATCTTAACAACCATAACCTATGCTTTTACATAACATCATACTCTTAATTCTCTTAACTAAAACGTAAATGAAGAACTAGAGGTTAAAAGATTTACCTCAAGCTTCACGAGAAAAGTTCTAGCTTATGGTTTTGAGGTTTTTCTTTTTCACTAGTCCAACACCAACCAAAAACCCGAATCTGTCTCTCACTTTTCTCTCTCAGTTTGGTTCGGTTCCTATGGGAGAAAACTAGCTGCTGGCTGCAAGGTTCACTAAAAGAAAACACAGTGAACTTGCCTTCACCTATTTATAGATGAACAATTTACTCTTGCATTGCCAACTAGTCCCCAAAAGTCACTTATTTACTCAACACTCTTTGTGAGGTGGCCGGCTAAGCATGGTTCAAGTGGTTGAGTAAGCAAAGCTAGGATAGGCTTACTCACCAAGGCTATGATGTGTGGTGTCATGCCCTCAAGGTGGCCGGCCCTAGGGTGTTGAAGTGTCAAAGCCTTAGCTAGCCATGGATGCAAAGCTAGACTGGCTTACTCACCAAAGCTAGGCCATGATGTGTCATTCCCTCATGGTGGCCGATCTTGGTGTTGCCTTGGCAAGGCCTTGGCTTACAAGCAAGCAAAGCTAGTAAGCTAACTTACCATAGCTACTTCATGTGGTGTCACTTCCTCATAGTGGCTGGTTCATGAATGGTGAGGTGTGAGAGTCTTGGCTTGCCAAGTGAGTGAAGCTAGGGTGGCTTACTCACCGTAGCTAGTCCATGAGGTGTCTTGACCTCATGGTGGCCGGCCTTGGATGGTTTGGTGTGCTTGCCATTGCTAGCCACATGAGCAAGGCTATGGTGCTTACTCACCAAGGCTAGTTCATGATGTGTCTAGCCAAGGTGATGGCCGATTCCTTAGTGATGCCAAGTGGAAAACTTTGCTTGTTGATGCATCACACATATAGCCAAGTAAGCAAGGTTACAATGCTTACTAAGCAAGGCTAGGTTTTTAGGCGTCAAACTAACAAGGAAACACCTATTTCCTTATTTGCTTATCAGTCCTTAAAAACATCATATTTGCTTGTAAATCTCATGAGGTGGCCGGCCATTCCATGCTAGGTGTATAGATGGCAATTTGCAACATAGCTAAGTAAGCAAAGCTACTAAGCTTACTAAGCAAAGCTAAAATTGTGAGGTGTCAATTTCTAGTGAACCTCAAATTTTCATACTTTGCCTAATGGTCCTTAAGAGTAAAATATTTGCCCATTAACCCTTAAGGTGGCTGGTCCCTATGTGTACAAGTGTAAGCAAATGATTGGTCAATTTTGAACCAATCAAACTTAACTTGATTCCTTGGTTTCCAACTAGGTTAACCAAATTTTAAAATCATCATAAGCTTAATTGAACTAGGAAATCTAACTAGAAAAGTCCATAGTTCCATAAATTTATAAATTTATCTATCAAACCACAATTTTCACAAAATTACACTTTGGCCCCTAAAGGCAAAAACCACAATTTTCACAAAATTTTCACAATTTTCACAAAATAATCTCTATTATTTAAATCAATTAATAATTTAATGTTAGGAATATATTGTAAGATCTAGAATTTTCATCGCTAAGATTTCTTGTATAGAAATTAAATTGTACCGTAATGGTATCTATGAAAAATCCCGGCTCAGGGTTTTTGATTAAATTTCATGAGTTCTTATGGATTCGTAAGACTCAAATACGATCGCTTAGTCAAGCCCATGATCTTTTGTGTCCAAAAGATAGAAAATTCTATGATTTTATTGAAAGTCAACGTTTGACCGAAAAAGTCAAAGTTAACCATGAAGGTCAAAGTTGACCATGAAAGTCAAAGTTGACCCGATGAGTCAAAGATTGACTGGAAAGACCAAATTTATGACGGAATTTAAGTATGTTGAACATTATAGGTTTTGAACTGCGAAAATCATTTTCTACGGACAAAATAGCTAGAATTAAACCTAAAACCGCCATAGAAAAATCAAGCACATTAAATAGATTATTAAGGGCCAAAGGACTTGAAGCGAAAAGAAAAGTTTTTCGTACCGTCCATTTTATGACAGATAAATTTTGGAATGAAATTTAATTTATGATACTGTGTATTAAGTAACACAGTATTAACAATGCCTGTTTGGCTAAAAATGGACTACTTATCAAGGTTTAAAGCCAAACAAGCCTTAAGAGATATGACATCATCTTATCTATTATTTATGACATCATTTGTATTTAAGCTAAATTAGGAAAGTATTAGGTTGGTTCTAGACCACATGATGGCCGGCCAACTCACCCCCCCCCTTGGTGTAAAATGCTAATTTTTGAGGGACTAAAATTGCAATTAAGCAAAGCTCCAAAACCTCTATAAATAGGTGGCCATTCTATTAAAAAAAATCAGAAAAACCCAGCCATACTCTGCCCATTTTTCTCTGCCCAAAACCGACCCTTAGCAGCCAAGAAAGGAACAAGAACAAAAACAGAAATCCAAGAGAGAATCCACTAGGGTAAGTTCGGTTTTCAGCTAGGAGGAAAGAAAAGAGTGCTGGAAATTTTGGAGCCTTGTTTGGCAAGCTGGCCGTGTGTGTGTGTGCTGGAAAAAGGGTGAGAAAAATTGTTGGAAGGCCTTAGGGAGTGCTGGAATTAGTGGCTGGTCTTGGTGGGCAGCAGCAGCCAAAGACAGAAAATTTGTGGGTGAGCTTAGGGAGGAGGCCGGTGGTGTCTAGGAGCCAAGGGGGAAGAAACTTTGGACCAAACCCTAACCAACTTTAGGGTATATTAAGGTAAAATCTCTCTTAAGTTTCAGCTTTCAATTTGGTGCAATTTGGAGGTTATCTTGTATTTCAAGTCATTGGTTGTATGAGCTTAAGCTCAAATTTTATTTTCAGCACTAGTTAGGTTATGTGCTTGATTTAATTTTAGGGTGGTTTGGTTTAATTAGTATGCTATGCTTTTAAAATGCTTGCTTGTTTGTATGCTAGTTGAATGGTTAAGTTATATGCCCCTAATAAGTTAAGTTATGAGTTAGAATGCATGACTAGGTAAATTGGCAGATTTGGTGTATGTTAGTTAAGCTGGATTTTTCAGCAAACCTTAATTTTTTGGGATAAGATAATGGTTTGCTTGGCTGAGTTTTTAATTTGTGTTTGAAGAGAATTTGACGTTAGAAAGTCGCTGTATGTTTGATTTAGGCTCCCGCTGGTTCGGTTGAGGTAGTGTGCACGTTTTTAGGGCGAGTAACGAATGAAAACACAAAAACTGCCAATTCGGGTGTATGTTGCCCTGTTTTCTGGAAAGTAAATTTTGAGGCCCTTAGAGGCCGATTTTCGAAAAACGTAAAACATGAAAGTTGTTCAGAACAGTTTTTCATATAAGACAACGTGGACAGTTTTTAAAAATAAGGCTCCAACGGCCTTCGTTTTCACGGAAATCCGAGCCTGACCGTGCCAGTTTCTATGCACGGCCAGGTGAAATTAAAAAGGGAAAACGAGTGGGTTTGAGTCCGAACTGGGTTTTGTATAAAACAGTGAAGTTTTAGGATTTTCCAAGATCTAAAACTTCTATGAAGAAAAGTTTTTCAGATTCGATCTAGATTTCTAAATAAAAATTATATTTCAAAAACTGTGCAGTGATCGAGAGGTTGCTGCTCAAGGTATTTAAAGACAGTGTTGGAATTGGACATTCCTGCACGTACATTAGCAAGTTTTCAAAAAGAAACTGCTCCAAAGGCAGTTTTGACTTTAGATGATTTTTATAAAGAACTCACTCATAAGGATTTTAAAGAAAACCTTAAATTTTCAAAAGCGGTTTTAAACTAAGTTCGGTGAGCAATAACCGGGAAAAGACACCGAGTTATTGGTTTGGGCCCGAAGCCCAAGGGTTATCCAACGTAACCCAATAATAAACTAAGATTAAGGAATAGGGCCCTTATCTCGAGGGTTACCTACAGGGTTAGTTATAGTAACCCGTTCCAAATGTTTACGAATTTGTTATATGGGGGCATATAACGCAGAATAAAATGAATGTTGGTTGGGATAACCAACAGATTAAAAAGTAGGATTTTCAGAAATCCTTACGCTATGTCCTTTGTAATAACAGGTGATAATCTGTTATTGCGACCTGTTCAGGAGCGGCATAGCATCGGACTTAGAGTTCGAGGTAAGTACAACTCCGCCTACAGCATAGGCTTTAGTTGAATACTTGCCTAAGTATGAATGATGAATGCTATAGTATGTGTTATGATATGATTTATACTAGATTATGCTTACGAAATGTTATGTGAATATTTTATGATTTGATTATGCTATGATTATGTTTTATGAATATGAGACATTCACGAAGCATGTTCACAAATTCTAAACAAGAATAATTAAGAAATTATGAAAGACAAGTATGAAGGCAAGCAAGTTGCTTGTGTCGTACCGACCCGCTCGCAGGTCGGGTTGGACTATGGATTGAGTTGGAAATGGACTGGCCGCCCCAACCACTCCATAGTTGCGCGCCCGGTACGTACACTTATGGAGCCCATAAGCATGATAAACATGATAAGCAAGATAAGTATGTTTAGTACGATAAGTATGATACGCTATGAAATACCAAGCAAGCATAATCAAACATAATTGGCTCATGCATGATTAGAGTAGAATGTGTTATGTTAGAATTGAGTTACGTTTTGTATTATTAATTGTTGCGGATAATTATGTTGTACTTGCTGAGCGAAAGCTCACGTCTTACGTCTATGCTGTAGGTAAGCAACCTGTCAGCAAATTTTGATACGAGATGGCGAGCAGGGCAGGGTGAACTGTGAAGTGAGTGGGATATTCTGCCGCTACGTGTTTTATCTTTTATGAACATTATATATTATCCGGTGATCGAATATCGCTTTTTGTTTTGTTCATACATTTGCTATTTATATATCGTTATTGTTCATATACCCTGTATAAAAAAAAAAAAAATATTTCCGCTGTGTATGTATGTATGTATGTATGTACGGTAACGGCCTGTGGTAGGCGGGTCGTTACATATATTTGAACAATTTTGAAACAAAATTTTCTTCTCTCCAGCTATCTAAAATTCGTACACTACATTTAGATTAGGACTACATTTAGATTAGGAGAGAAAAACTTTGTTTTTCAAAATTAAATAATTCAAACACAATCTTATTTCCAAAATTCAAATTAACCAAGCACATCTTGACAAATCATATTATTTGTCTACACAAATCCTACTGTTGGAAAAAACGGATCCGATATCGGAGTTACGGCACAGCGAAAGTTTTAAAATTTTTATGCCGTTTTGGAAATAATCTCATGATGCATATAACAATAAATTAAATTCATGATCAAGCGTACCTTATTTTTCGGATTCCGGAATCACTAGAGCGTTTGACCAACGTGTCTTCTCTACTATTCTCGAGTTCCACGTCTCAGAGTGTATGTGGGCACACGTTCTATGAATCCAAGCGACCGCTAATACTATCCGAAGTCTAGATCCCTCCTTCTCGATTCCGATGTTCCTCGTTGAGAATATGATCTAACTTCTTTCTTCAAAACTGCAAAACAGGAACCCGTTAACCTCCTATGAAAATTATCACTCGGTTTAACCTTCCTCTCAGTTTTGATTTAATGGAATTTTCTTTCTTTTCTTTTCACAAGATAGCTGAATTTTTTAAGCAGAAGAAAACCAAATTATTTTTCTTTTCTCTCCCAAAAACGTTTTTCACAAAGAAAAATACTCAATCTTAGTTTCTCAAGAATTCCTAGCCTTTTTATAGAAGTCTAATCCTTTTCAAAATTTAATTCCTTCTTGAAAAATAATTAATAATTATTTTTCTAGATAAATTTTGAACCAAAAGATCATATAACTTTAGGACTAGATTCATTGAACCTAAAAAAACGTTTTTCCAAGGAGAGAATCTCCTCTAAAAAATTCGACCACTTAAGGATATATCTAGATTGGTGGATCAAATTTTAAATCAAGAATCTAGACTAGTGAAAAGATCCTAGTCCTATCTAGATTCAAATTACTTTTAAACCTTTTTGAATTTAAATAAGATTCACTTGTTTGAATTAAATATTTTTCCTTAAACATCAACCATATTTATTAATTTAAATAAATAGGATATTTGAATTCTTTTCTCCTCCTAAAAACCGTGCACTCCATGAAAATAATTCATCAAATAATCTCTATTATTTAAATCAATTAATAATTTAATGTTAGGAATATATTTCAACAATTTTGAAACAAAATTTTCTTATCTCCACCTATCCAAAACCGTGCACCTCTTTTAGATTAGGAGAGAAAAAATTGTTTTCCAAAATTAAATAATTCAAACACAATCTTATTTTCAAAATTCAAATTAACCAATCATATGTTGACAAATCATATTATTTGTCTACACAAATCTTACATGTCCAATCCTTTTCCGGATTACATGTTAGAGAGTACATGTCTTACTAGACATTACAAAATTCCATTTAAATTTACCGATCTCATTAGGAACAAATCCCGAGACGCTATTTGGAATTATATGAGCTGATAGAGGGACCCGATGGAAATATGTAAAGAGGCTCCTATAATTGTGAAAAATTAATCCCAGATTAATTATTCATCAATTATCAACTTCAAAACTATTCCACTAAAAGTTTGAAGCTGAACTCCTGTTTACATACCGTATTACGAAAGCTCTCTCACGCAATGCTTCTTCAATGATTTATTCATCACATGCTTAATCCCCATATGTTATCCATGATTGAATTAAGGACTTTTTCCGTTTTAGCTTTTCAGTCATTTTAACTTAAAGTTCCATTATTCTCCATTGAAAGAACTACCAATTGTAAAACCATACAATTGTTAAAACATCAGAGAACACAAAGTAAACCGATGGCCAAGATCTTGTTATACTAACTTTCAATCCCCGAATAATGCCTTTAAGTAGATAACATGTACTATCGTTAAGATAGCTATGGATTCCATATCTATGAATCTTGATTTCTCTGTACATAAGTCATGCACCCAAAACACAAGTATATTGACCATAAATTAACAGTGTCTCACCTGTAGTGCATTAAAGTACACAAGTCATGGATACGAACTCAAGTAATCATTTCAGGATTAAGATTAATACAGGATGATAATCAAAGCATTATTGATTCTTATAAACGAAATTATTAAACTGAATCAATTAACACTTTAGGTCCTGTCCAATGTCATACCTGAATACTGGTATACATTAAAGTTTCCACTCGGAACCAATCCGACGGTCAAGACAAACCATCCATTCAAGGAAGTAGACAACCTGTACAATCTTATCATGAATAAGATCCCCAAATCTCATTCTATCGATTGCGGACTATTTATTTTGACTGTTATCAAATTACCATGTCTTCTATGTATACCCCGTACACATATGGTAATCCGATATATTACCAACAGTCAAGGAGTATTTTTGTAACGCCCCGAACCGTCACGCGTAGGGGCGTCCTACTGCGCAGACGTGGGCCGTTACATTTCTTGCTTAACTTACTTCTTAATTTAAAAAAACTTAAACTTACTGAAAATTCCGGAGTAAAATTTTTTTTTCTTTTCTTGCTTACATAAAACTTAACTAATCCTCATACATATTCATAAGTACTCACTCTAGTACCGAGCTTTCATAATCATATTGAAAGCTAACATAATCATACCGTGGACCAATCTGACCTAATGCGGTTCGGTACAACACGAGGCAACTTGCTTGCCATCATCCTTGAAAACCATTCTTTAACTCGTTCTTGAAAATAATTTCTTAAAAATAGTTTTCTTCTTGAAAACAGTTCCTTATCCATACTGTCGCATAACATAAAACACATCTTTAAAATATATTTTTCAAAACATATTTTACATAGCGTAATTTCAAAACCCGTGGCGGTGTCCATCCCACATTTCACAGTCTGTAGCGCCAGCCTTCACAGCCTTGCATCAAGTATCGCTGGTAGGTTGCTAACCTACAGCATGAACGTAAGTAATGAGCTTATGCCCAGTAAGTACAACGTGCAATCCGCAAAACATTTTAATAAAAGAATGCATTAACCGATTATGCTTTCTTGTGAACCAATTAAACTTTCATATATTATCTTGATTATATTTCCTTACATGTCATGTGTGCATGTACCGTGGTCCATAGCTATGGAGTGGCGGGAGGCAGCCAATCCAAATCCAACTCAAACCATGAAACAAACTGTTTAACATGGAGTGATTGTGATTGGGGCAGCCAATCCAATTCAACCCAAACCATAGACTAAACCGTTTAGACTCGCCATTATGGCAAGTCGGTACGACACAATGACCTTAGCTTGTCTTAAACTGTATTCTTACCATGTAGTTAAATATTTGTGAGCATGCTACATGATGTCACTATATTAAAACATAACATAACATAATCCATAACATAATCACCTTAACATAATCTTCATACATAGACTTCGTATCATAACATAACCATCGTAACGTAACTTCATGTCATCGTAACATAACCATCGTAACGTAGCATCATATCATCGTAACATAATTATCATAACGTAATCATCGTAACATAACATCATACCATCATAACATACCCATCGTAACGTAACCATCGTAACATATCATACGTAAGCATCGTAACATAAATCGTGCATATCAATTCATGATTTCTTGAAAAACATGTTATAAAAACATTTTTGACCATGCTGTAGGCGGAGTTATACTTACTTGTCATCCTATGCTCTTGGTTAGTCGTCCGAATCATGGCACGACAATAGTTCATACTCCTGTTTCCAAACAGGGTGTAAGATAAAAGTCATACATCTTTTATCTTATCATAAATCATAATCGTTAACAGTTGGTGTCCTAACCAACATGTGTTCATAGCCTTAGTTATATGTCCCCCCTATACAACATATCTTACTTGGTTATAATAAGTAACCTCATTGCTAAGCCCACATCCATACAGGTCGGGTTAGGTTACTATCTTAACCTTGGGCACATGACTTATCATTCTTGATTCATAATCTATTGGGTTATTACAATAACCCTAAATCTTAGTTTATCACAATCTCGGTACCTCATTGGGTTATATTGGGTAACCCTTGAGGTGATGAACCTTGGTCAAACTTAGTCAACCAAAGTCAACCTTCTATGGTCAAACTTGGACTTTGGAGGTTAAGCCCAATAACTCGGGTATCCTTCCCGGTTACCATCCGTTACTATCTTACTACATGTCTTTGGCTTTAAAAATCCAATTTTCCTTTGTCTCGGAAAGTTTGGTGAATTCAGTTTAAAAACCTTTTGCTTAACTTATAAATTTTGTTAAGGACTGAAAACTGCTATTGGAACAGTTCTCACAGTCAAAACATTGGGTTTTGTGAAAAATACAGTTTTCTTGTATTATTTTAGAAAATCCTGTGTATGAGCAGAAATTTCCTGCTTATGTACTATTTTTCTGAAAATCTTGTGCTGGAATTTCTATTTCCTGCACAGTCTTTAGAATCTAATTTTTTACTTTAAAATCAGTTCCGAATTTGATAAAACTTTCTTCATAAAAGTTGTAGATCTCGGATAATACTACAACTTTCATGTTTTGAGGAAAACCCAGTTCGGAATTTAACATGTCCTTATTCCTTGTTGAACTCACCTGGCCGTGCATAAATCTTGGGCACGGTCAGGCTCGGATTTTCATAAAAACCGAGACCTTTGGAGCCTTATTTTCAAAAACGGTCCACGCTACCCTCTAGAAAAAACCATTATCTACAACTTTGTAGTTTTGAGTTTCTTCAAATTCGGCCTCTAAGGGCCTCAAATTATCATTTCTAGAAAGCTGCCTAGTCTTGACCCGAGACTGTCAGTTTCGGTTCTTAATTTCGTTTTACGTCCTAAAACGCGCGCACTACCTCAACCGACCACAGAGGGAGCCTAAGGTCACACATGCAATCGTTTCTAACGTTCCAATCCATCATGCACATAATCAAACATTCATTCTCAACCTATTGGGACATACAACAAACACATAGTAGGCATATTGCAAACATGCATCAAAATCATAAACTAGAGACCACCAACCCTAATCAAGCATAATTAAGCACTTAAAAGTGAGCTTATGCTCTTACATGAAATACACTTTAAATTTCAAATTGAAGCTCAACTTAAAAAGCTTAGGGCTTAAGGAGATTACCTTGATTGAACACAAGGCTAGGCTAGGAGTTTGGTTCACATTTTTCTCCTTTCTCCTTGGCTGCCCATAACCGGCCATTCTCCTCCTATTCCTAGCATTTTTTCTGCTTTTCTAGCTTATCCATAACCGGCCATTCAAGCCAAAAAAAATGGGTTTCCAATCTTTTTCCTACACTTTTTCTTTCTCACCAAAAATCCGGCCACTAAAATTTTTCCACTTTGGGTTCGGTTTCTAGGGAGGTTTGGAGAAAATTGGGCAGAGTTTTGGGATGATTTTTGCTGCCAAAAACCGCCCCCCTCATGCCCTATTTATAGCTGAAAATTAATTAAATTTTGGATTTATTTTTAATCCAAAATTTGCTTAAATACCCTTGGAACAAGAATATTTACACAAAAATTTGCACAAATACCCCTATGAGGTGGCCGGCCATTATGGATTGCTTGGAGCCCAAATTTGCTTACCTCACCTTGATGACATCATCATGCTTACATCACCTTGATGATATCATCTTTTCTTAAATTTGCATTTTAGTCCCTAAAGGATAAAATATTTGCTCATTAGTCCTCATAGGTGGCCGGCCATTAGGAAAAGCTTGGAGACCAAGTTTGCTTACCTCATCATGCTTATGTCACCTTGCTTACATCATCATGGTAATTTCTTAAAATTACACTTTGGCCCCTAAATGCAAAAATATTTGCATTTTAGTCCCTCAAGTAACCGGCCATATATGCTAGGTGTCATCCAAGGATATTTTTTTTCCCACTTTTCTTTAATCAATAATGATGTCATAAATCCAAAATAAGGTGATGACATCATAAGGCCTTGTTTGGCTTGTTACTTAATATGCAGTCCATTTTTATACTAACACAGATATTTCCAATACTGTTATTAACTAATAACAGTATTTTACACTGTACTACAGTCCAAAATTTATCTGTGTAAAAATGAACTGAATAAAATTTTTCTTATCTCTTGGCACCTTTCTTGCCCTTAATACCATACTTGGTGTGCTTGATTTTCTAGGATGGTCTCATAGCTTATGCTTGCTAATTTGATCGTAATAGTTTTCCGCAGTATAATCCCATACTGTTTTGCCGTATCTCAGCACCTTCATCTAATTGACCTTCCTGGTCAACCTTTTGACTTTTCGGTCAACTTTGACTTTTTCGGTCAAACTTTGACCAATCATAAAATCATAGAATTTTTCTTCCCTTTTTGCTCAAGGGTCAGATGCATGACTAAGCAAACTGCTTATTGAGTCTCATAGATAATTAAACGAGAACTCAAACATATACTGATATTTAACTCAGATCGTGAGTTTTATATCGACATCCAAGAGTAAGACTTGGGATTTTCCTTGTCTAAAAGGAAATCATAGGTTCATCGAAATTCTGGGTATTACAATTTTATGGCCATATTACGTATTCCCATGCCTTCAACGTGTTCTACGAATCTTCTGGCCAACAAAGTATTCGTGAATAGGTTAGCAAGATTGTCCTCTAATGCGATTTTGCAAACCGTCACATTTCCACTCTCAACAAAGCTTCCGGTGATGTGATATTTTCTGTCAATGTGCTTACTCCTCTTATGATGCCTAGGATCCTTGGTATTAGCTACTGCTGCATTGTTATCACAGTAAAGCACTATAGCTTTATCCATACCAGGAACGACCTCAAGGTCACTAAGGAACCTGCGGACCCATACCGCTTCCTTTGATGCCTCACTGGCTGCCACATACTCGGCTTCCATGGTCGAGTCAGCAATGCAAGATTGCTTAATACTCCTCCACACAACGGCACCACCTCCAAGGGTAAAGACAGATCCTGAAGTCAATTTCCTTGAATCCTGATCTGATTGAAAATCAGAATCTGTGCATCCTATAGGAACAAGGTCCTGACCGGAATACACTAGCATATAATCCCTCGTTCTCCGTAGATACTTGAGTATATCCTTGACTGCAGCCCAATGGTTCGGTCCTGGATTCGACTGATATCGACTTACTATACCAACCGCAAAACAAATATCAGGTCTTGTGTATAACATAGCGTACATAAGACTACCTACCACAGATGCATAAGGTACATTTTTCATACACTCCCTTTCGTCCGATGTCTTGGGACAGTCATCTCCAGAAAGCTTTATTCCAATCCTGAAAGGTTGGGCACCTTTCTTGGAATCTTTCATAGAAAACTTTTCAAGTACTTTATCAATGTATAAAGCTTGGGAGAGTGCTATCGTTTTGTTCTTTCTATCTCTAAAGAGTTGAATTCCAAGAACATAACTAGCTTCTCCTAAGTCCTTCATATCAAACTGTTTGGCTAATCAAACTTTAACAGATGATAACATTGCCACATCATTTCCAATAAGCAATATATCATCCACATAAAATATTAGGAAAACCACTTTCTCGTTCTTGATATGTTTATAAACACATGGTTCATCAATGTTTTGTTCGAATCCATAGGTTTTGATTGCTTGATCAAACCTAATATTCCAAGAACGAGATGCTTGCTTTAATCCATAAATGGATTTAAGCAACTTGCACACCTTGTCTTCTTGTCCCTTTGCCTTGAACCCGTCTGGTTGTATCATATAGATATCTTCCTCAAGAGAGCCATTCAAGAAAGCTGTCTTGACATCCATTTGCCAGATCTCATAATCGAGAGCAGCCGCAATGGATAAAAGAATGCGGATTGACTTTAGCATTGCTATAGGCGAGAAGGTTTCTTCATAGTTTTTTTATTTTGCGTATAGCCCTTTGCTACAAGTCTTGCCTTGAAAGTTTCCACTTTCTCATCCACACCTCTCTTCCTCTTGTATACCTACTTACACCCAATCGGTTTTATGCCTTGGGGTAAGTCTACAAGTTTCCAGACCCCATTGGAAACCATAGATTCCATCTCGGTGTTCATAGCCTTTTGCCAAAGACTAGAATCAACATCCTCTATAGCTTCTTTGTACGTAGTCGGATCATCGATATGTTCTATGGATTCTGCTTCAAAAACTTCACCATTGAACATGTACCTTTCAGGTTCCCTGATAATCCTCCCACTACGACGAAGCTCCCGTGGTTGTTGATTCTCTAGTGTTTATTCCATAGAGTTTTCTGTGACTTTAGGAATATCAAAACTCGAAGTCATCTCCTCAAACATTATTTTGCTACGAGGTTTAAAGTCTTCCATATAACTTTCCTCTAGGAATGTTGCATGTGTAGAAACGAAGACTTTATTTTTCTTCGGATCGTAGAAAAGACCATCTTTCGTCCCTTTTGGATAGCCAACAAACAAGCACACTTCTGATTGTGACTCCAACTTCTTCGCTTCCTTATCCAGGACGTGTGCCGGACAACCCCAAATTCAAATATGATTCAAATTAGGTTTCGTACTCATCCATAACGCATAAGGAGTTTTAGGAACCGATTTGGAGGGAACGTTATTCTGAAGATAGCACGCAGTTTATATGGCGTGCCCCCAAAATGACAAAGGTAATGTGGAATAACTCATCATAGATCGGACCATATCTAATAGGGTCCTATTTCTTCTCTCAGCTACACCATTATGTTGAGGAGTACCAGGTGCAGTCAATTGGGCTTGTATCCCAATCTCTATCAAATATCCTAAGAACTCATCCGATAGGTATTCCCCACCTCGATCCGATCGAAGTGTGTTAATGGACTTTCCCTAATTGTTTATCCGCTTCTGCCCGAAATTCTTTGAACTTGTCAAAGGCTTCGCTTTCGTGGATCATCAAATAGACATATCCATACCTTGAGTAATCATCAATAAAAGTGATATAATACTCATACCCACCACGTGCTTCTATGTTCATGGGACCACAAACATCCGTATGCACAAGTTCTAAAAGTTCCTCGACACGACTATCCTTAGCAGCAAAGTGTCGATTAGTCGTCTTGCCCTCCAAACAAGATTCACATTGTGGCCAAGGTTCAACCTCATACAAGTCAAGGCTTTCCTCCTTTACCATCCTTTGAATTCTGTTAAGGCTTATGTGACCAAGTCGTAAATGCCAAATATATGATTTGTTAGAGTGAGAAGACTTATGTCTTTCAGAGTTCTTTTCCAATTCTATATCAAGCAGTGAGTGCATCTTAGGTTTGATAAAATAAAGATTTCCATACATCCATCCATTACAGATAAGAGAATTATTTTTCCTAATAACAACTTTATTATTAAAAGAAACTGAATAAGAATCTTTAATCAAATAAGCTACCAAAATTAGGTTCCTCTTAAAACTAGGAACATAAAAACAATGTCTCAAAACAATAAACCTAAATTCATCAAAATAAAGATACACTTCTCCCACTACTTCTGCTTGCACCAACGTCCCATCACCGGTTCTTAATGTGAAGCTCTCCTCACGCAGACTTCTCATTACCTTGAACCCTTGTTGAGAAATACAAACATGGTTAGTGACTCCAGAATGTATAACCTAATTGTCCTTAGATTCTTCCACTAAACAACCCTCAAGATACAGGACATCGAAATTACCTTTCTGCTTTTGCAAAGCCAGGTATTCTCGGTAATCCTTCTTGAAATGTCCTTCCTTCCCACAGTAAAAGCACTTAACCTTTTTGAGATCAACCTTTCGCTTCTTAGTCTTGGTAGACTTCTTAGAAACAGATGCATTTCCCACAGGCTTGTTTCCCTTGTTCTTCCCCTTTTCCTTTTTCCTTTTGGGATTAGGAATAGGCGAACTAGGTTCAGCCACATTTGCCTCAGCCTTAGATCTAGAACTTTTAAAAATGTTCTCAAAGGCTTGCAACTCTTTCATCAATTCCGTTAAGGACATCTCCTTCCGGTTAAGGTTGTAGGATGCCTGAAACAAATCGAAATCCTTGGATAAGGTTTGGAAAACCATAACCAATTGAGTTGCAGCATCGATCTCAGTCCCATTTGTCTGAGCCTCAGACAAATAAGCTATGACTTTCATCATGTGCTCCCTGATGGGAGTTCCAACCTTCTGCCCGCAGTTCATGAGACCTTTGATAGCATCGGTCTTAGCCTAGATAGTTTGTTCACCAAACATCTCCTCCAGGTTATCCATGATCTACCTAGCAATTTGATGCTCCTCATGCTGTTTCTGGAGCACATTAGACATGCTCGCCCGAATATAGCACATGGCACTTAGGTTGGAATTGTCCCAATGCTCAAGCGCTACAAATTCCCTATCAGGAGCATCGATCGCAGGCGTAGGTGGTCTAGGTTGGGTTAGGACAAAACTGTGTTTCTCAAAGTTTAGGACGATAAGCAAGTTCCTTTTCCAGTCATTATAGTTTTCACCGTTAATTTGTTTTGCGTAAGTATCATAGATAAAGGGCTCAACATTTTGATTTATAATAAGAAAAAATGTAATAAGTACGAGCAAACATCCTATCAATTTATAAAATATGATTTTGTAATGAAACATAAAGATCTAAATGCAATCTAAATGTTCATGTGTAAAACCCTTAAAACACATACCTTACAACGATAATTCTTAACTTCTGCTTTCTAAGCTACCGAGGGGTAGTCATAGAATAACTAGCCAAGAGTACGGATCCCATCCGATTAATACATATTCGTCCATGGAGAAAACTCCATTAAATATATATTAACTATCATTTATTTGGTCACTACTTTACATATCAGAGCCTCGAGGGAGGATTAATAAATAAAGTAGCATGAGTGTATAACCATCGTTTCCAATTTTGAATCCATATTTTACATCCACCACCGAGGGGTGATCTAAACATAAAATATGCCCAAAATTGTTATCCTCTCAGAAATCCAAATCAGTGTGCGCTCTAGGTAAGATACCTATCCGAAGGGAATTCCCGGGTTAAAACCGAGTAGTAGGCACTACCATGCGTAACTATTGGACCAACGATGGAGACCATAGGTCATATTGTATAAAACCTTCTTCCACTCAATCTTTTAAATTTGGGTTTTTGTTTTTCATGCATAAACAATATTTATTGAGTGACACTCCCTAGTCTATATGGCATGTTATCAATACATCACGAAATAGTATAACATATTAATCTAGCAACACATCATCCATGGTTTGCAAAATATGTAAATAGCCGTGGATCATGATTCCATCATAGAGAAAAGAAAATTGTAAAATTTACAAAAATTAACTGAAACATATATCGGCCTTCATTTATAGATCCTTGCCTTGTATCCTTCTTCAATGTGTCTTCCTTCTCCAATGTCACATCTTTTTCAATTTAAATTTAAAATTCAAATTTCAAAAAGATTATATGTGATTTTTAATTTTAATCAAAATTACAAAATATCAAAATTTAAATAAAAATCCGGTTTATTAAATTTTAAAATTCAAAAAATTTCAAATTTCAAATTTCAAATTTAAATCTCAAAATTTTAAAATTCATAATAATATCCATTAAATTTACATTTAAATTTTTAATTTTGATTTTCAAATTATCAAGATCACATATCATTAGAAAATTAAATTTTCAAAAAGATTTTGTGATTTTTTTTATTTTTTATTAAAAAAACGTTTTTTTATTGAAAATAACAAAAAACATAAAATCACATACTTTGAAAATTTACATACCTTCGTTCATCT
Organism: Ficus hispida; assembly: GCA_025413025.1. Classification (NCBI taxonomy): domain Eukaryota; kingdom Viridiplantae; phylum Streptophyta; class Magnoliopsida; order Rosales; family Moraceae; genus Ficus; species Ficus hispida. The sequence goes on along the minus strand of CM046372.1, from coordinate 1,566,996 downwards.
TCAATCTCCTCGAATCCATTGTATCCCGAATTTTACAAAAAAAATTCCTATGCCGTTTTCGGCTTACAAAAATTCTAGGAATTGAAAGACCGTCCCAGCGGTGATAATAGACCACATCTATTACACTTGAAAAACTTAGATACAAATTCTAACCTCTATGGAATCATAACCGGTAAAATTGAACAATCATCATATATTATATAAAAATAATATAAAGCATTCAACCATACATCCATTCAAAATAAATTTAACATACACAAAATAAAATCTAGAGTGCCAACTCTCTAAAATATTTCATTAATGCATGGAGAGAAATTTATTTGATCAAATAATTTATGTTATATGCATAATCATGAGTAGGCTCTGATACCAATTGTTGGAAAAAAACGGATCCGATATCAGAGTTACGGCGCAGTGGAAGTTTTAAAATTTTTGTGCCGTTTAAAAAATAATCTCATGATGCATATAATAATAAATTAAATTCATAATCAAGCGTACCTTATTTCTCGGATTCCGGAATCACTAGAGCGTTTGACCAACGTGTCTTCTCTACTATTCTCGAGGTCCATATCTCAGAGTGTGTGTGGGCACACATTCTATGAATCCAAGCGACCGGTAATACTATCCGAAGTCTATATCCCTCATTCTCAATTCCGATATTCCTCGTTGAGAATATGATCCAACTTCTTTCTTCAAAACTGCAAAACAGGAACCGGTTATCACTCGGTTTAACCTTCCTCTCAGTTTTGATTCAATGGAATTTTCTCTCTTTTTCTTTTCACAAGATAGCCGAATTTTTTAACCAGAAGAAAACCAAATTATTTTTCTCTTCTCTCCCAAAAACGTTTTTCACAAAGAAAAATACTCAATCTTAGTATCTCAAGAATTCCTAGCATTTTTATAGAAGTCTAATCCTTTTCAAAATTTAATTCCTTCTTGAAAAATAATTAATAATTATTTTCTGGATAAATTTTGAACCAAAAGATCATACAATTTTAGGGCTAGATTCATTGAACCTAAAAAAAACGTTTTTCCAAGGAGAAAATCTCCTCTAAAAAATTCGGCCACTTAAGGATATATCAAGATTGGTGGTTCAAATTTTAAATCAAGAATCTAGACTAGTGAAAAGATCCTAGTCCTATCTAGATTCAAATTACTTTTAAACCTTTTTGAATTTAAATAAGATTCACTTGTTTGAAGTAAATATTTTTCCTCAAACATCAACCATATTTATTAATTTAAATAAATAGAATATATGAATTCTTTTCTCCTCATAAAAACCGTGCACTACAAGAAAAAAATTCATCAAATAATCTCTATTATTTAAATCAATTAATAATTTAATGTTAGGAATATATTTCAACAATTTTGAAACAAAATTTTCTTCTCTCCACCTATCCAAAACCGTACACCTCTTTTAGATTAGGAGAGAAAAATTTGTTTTCCATAATTGAATAATTCAAACATAATCTTATTTCCAAAATTCAAATTAACCAATCACATATTGACAAATCATATTATTTGCCTACACAAATCCTACATATCCAATCCTTTTCTGGATTGCATGTTAGAGAGTACATGTTTTAATAGACATTACAAATTTCATTTAAATTTACCGATCTCATTAGGAACAAATCCCAAGACGATATTTGGAACTATATGAGCTAATAGAGGGACCCGATGGAAATATGTAAAGAGGCTCCTATAATTGTGAAAAATTAATCCCAGATTAATTATTCATCAATTATCAACTTCAAAACTATTCCACTAAAAGTTTGAAGCTGAACTCCTATTTACATACCGTATTACGAAAGCTCTCTCACGCAGTGCTTATTCCATGATTTATTCATCGCTTGCTTAATCCCCATATGTTATCCATGATTGAATTAAGGAATTTTTCTATTTTACCTTTTCAATCATTTTAACTTAAAGTTCCATTATTCTCCATTGAAAGAACCACCAATTGTAAAACCATACAATTGGTAAACCATCAGAGAACACAAAGTAAACCGATGGCCAAGATCTTGTTATACTATCTTTCAATCCCCAAATAATGCTTTTAAGTAGATAACATGTACTATCATTAAGATAGTTATGGATTTCATATCTATGAATCTTGATTTCTCTATCCATAAGTCATGCACCCAAAACACAAGTATATTGACCATAAATTAACAGTGTCTCACCGGTAGTGCATTAAAGTACACAAGTCATGGATACGAACTCAAGTAATCATTTCAGGATTAAGATTAATACAGGATGATAATCAAAGCGTCATTGATTCTTATAAACAGAATTATTAAACCGAATCAATTAACACTTTAGGTCCAGTCCAATGTCATACCTGAATACTGGTATACATTAAAGTTTCCACTCGGAACCAATCCGATGGTCAAGACAAACCATCCCTCCAAGGAAGTAGACAACCTGTACAATCTTATCATGAATAAGATCCCCAAATCTCATTCCATCGATTGCGGACTATTTATTTTGACTGTTATCAAATTACCATGTCTTCTATGTATACCCCGGACACATATGGTAATCCGATATATTACCAACAGTCATTGAGTATTTTATGTTTGCTCAACCATACAATCAACAAATGAAAGTAAATAGGACACAACTTATTGAACATGAATAACCTCCTCTTATTAATATCAAAATGTCATATTTACAGAAAATCCCTAACATTGATTTTCTATCATTAGGGCACATTTAGATCCCAACAATCTCCCACTTGCCCTAAGCAAGTAAATGTGACATATTACGCATCCCCATGCCTTCAACGTGTTCTACGAATCTTCTGGCCAACAAAGAATTCGTGAACAGGTTAGCAAGCTTGTCATCTGATGCAATTTTGCAAACCGTCACATTTTCACTCTCAACAAAGCCTCTGGTGATGTGATATTTTCTGTCAATGTGCTTACTCCTCCTATGATGCCTAGGATACTTGGTATTTGCTACTGCTGCACTGTTATCACAGTAAAGCACCATAGCTTTATCCATACCAGGAACGACCTCAAGGTCACTAAGGAACCTGCGGAGCCATACCGCTTCCTTTGATGCCTCACTGGCTGCCACATACTCGGCTTCCATGGTCGAGTCAGCAATGCAAGATTGCTTAATATTCCTCCATACAACGGCACCACCTCCAAGGGTAAAGACAGAACCTGAAGTTGATTTTCTTGAATCCTGATCTGATTGAAAATCAGAATCTGTGTATCCTATAGGAACAAGGTCCTGACCGAAATACACTAGTATATAATCCCTTGTTCTCCGTAGATACTTGATTATATGCTTGACCGCAGCCTAATGGTTCGGTCCTGGATTCGACTGATATCGACTTACCATACTAACCGCAAAACAAATGTTAGGCCTTGTACATAACATAGAGTACATAAGTCTACCTTCCGCAGATGCATAAGGTACATTTTTCATACGTTCCCTTTCTTCCGATGTCTTGGGACAGTCATCTTTAGAAAGCTTGATTCCAATCCTGAAAGGTTGGCACCTTTCTTGGAATCTTTCATAGAAAAATTTTCAAGTACTTTATCAATGTATGAAGCTTGGGAGAGTGCTATCGTTTTGTTCTTTCTATCTCTAAAGAATTGAATTCCAAGAACATAACTAGCTTCTCTAAGTCCTTCATGTCAAACTGTTTGGGTAACCAAACTTTGACAGATATAACATTACCACATCGTTTCCAATAAGCAATATATCATCCACATAAAGTACTAGGAAAACCACTTTCTCGTTCTTGATACATTTATAAACACATGGTTCATCAATGTTTTGTTCAAATCCATAGGTTTTGATTGCTTGATC
>CM046372.1:1541404-1563068 GCA_025413025.1 Ficus hispida | reverse complement strand
ACCCTTACGTAGGCCGTTACAGTTACTTATCTTACATATTAACTCAACATACTATAACGACCCGTTCTTATGTAGGCCGTTACCATATTTATCGTACATACTAGAATAACATATTTACTTACTTATGCGGAAATAACGTACATATTTTTTTTTTCTTTTTAAAACCATTTGAGTAAAAACTTTACTACTTACTTATTTACAACATACACAATACTTATTTAGTATTTACTTTTCAAAACTATAGTGACGTAAAATAACTTGTACTTAACTAATATTTACTTATCAAAAGTATCGTAATCTTAAAATAACTTTGCACTAAACAAAGCATACACATATATATTTCAAAACGCGTAGCAGTCTCCATTCCCACGTTTCACAGTTCGCCCTGCCACGCCTCACCGCCTTGCATCAAGAATTGCCAGTAGGAAGCTTACCTACAGCATAAACGTAAGTTGTGAGCTTTCGCTCAGCAAGTACAACCTTGAACCCGCAAAAACAACTTAATAAAGCAATGCATGAACCAATTATGCTTTCATTTTTGCTTTCATAGTTTTTGGCCCCTTATAAGTGTACGTACCGTGGCGCGCAGCCATGGAGTGGTTGGGGCGGCCAGCCCAGTCCAACTCAAACCATGAACCAAACCTGACCTAGAGCAGGTCGGTACGACACCATACTTAAAAACCTTTTCTTAAAACATTTCTTTCTTAAAAACATAATCTTCTTCTTACCATATGATTTATTATTTGTGAACATGCCTCATGATGTCACAATAATAAACATACATTATACATAACACATAAATGCATGATATTTTAAAAACATGCAAACTCATAAAACCATTTGCCTATGCTGTAGGCGGAGTTGTACTTACAGGTTTCGCTATATCCTGTGGTTTGTCGTTCCGACAGGTTACCTCAAAAGGTTACCTTCCTGTTTTCAAAAAGGGAAGTAAGATAAGAATCATCCTATCTTACCTTACCTTACTTCATTAAATGTTGGTACCCGAACCAACATTCATCCGTGACCATAGATATATGTCCCCCTTATAAGCTTAATAATAATCCTTATTGGTTACTAAGTGTAACCTTAGGGCATAAGCCCTAATGGTAATCAAACGGTATCCTATTTGATTACTTAATTAACTTTGGGCTTAAGGCCCAATGATCTTGGTATGGGCACCGTATTCGGTTACTATAAGTAACCTTAAATGTAGGCCCATTTTGGGTGAAATTTAAAAAGCCTGTTGGGCTTATAAGGCCCAACAATTAAGGTGGTATCCTTTAAGGTTACCTTGCATAAATCTTGGACTCAAGGCCCAACATACAACCTTTGGTTCTTAATTAACTAGGCCTAATCAAAATTAGGTAACCTATATGATTATAATAGGTTACCAATTGGCTTACCTTGCTTAATTTGCTTAATAAATTTATTTCTTGCTAAACTGAGTTTAATTAATCATTTAAAACTGCTTTTAAATAAAACTGTGTTGGTTTTGCAGAAATTTGGTAAAAACAGTTAATTTGGCAGTGCATGTGCAAAAATTTCCTGTGCATGCATTGTTTCAAATTTCTGAATCAGAGTTTGCTCTACTGATCCAGTTTTACTTTAAAATATGTTTGGATTTTGGAAAACTTTTCTTCATGAAAGTTTTAGATACTGAAAAATTCTACAAGTTTTATGTTTTGACAAAAACCCAGTTCTGAACTTATCTTATACTTTTTCCTTGTTGAAGCTGCCTGGCCGTGCATATAGGTCTGGGCAGTCTGGGCACGGGTTTTGGTAAAAACGAAGGCCTTTGGAGCCTTATTTTCAAAAACTGTCTGCGCTGCCCCCTAGAATTTTCAATTTCCTACAACTTTTCAGTTTTGAGTTTTCTCAAATTCGGACTCTAAAGGCCTCAAAATACCGTTTCCAATTCACTGCCCAGTTTTCACCCGAACTGGCAGTTTTTGGTTTCGGTTCGCTCTCACGTAATTTTACGCACACCCTACCTCAAACGGTCACAGCCGTGAGCCTACGTCAAGCATGCAGCGCGTAATATAACGTCCTCACACCTATTCATTCAATCTCATACATTCAATTATTTTATCAAACCCATTTGGTGAAGTTCACCAAACTTGGGTTTTCTAAGTTTCTATAGGGTTTTCTTGAACCCTAGTTTAGCATACAATCTTTCAATACCATAATCAGCCATTAAACACAGAACATAAGCCTATGGGGACATACATCATACACCTAGTGGTCACATATAACATCTACACATTTCCTAGGGCATACATCACAATTCAAGCACCAAAATAAAGCATAAACATGCTAAACCTAAATCAAGCACATTCTAGGCAACCTAAGCAATAAAAGGACATAATTAAATGAGCTTAAGCTCTTACAACATCAGCTGGAAATACATTGTAAACAGCTTGAAAAACAGAATTTAGAGATTTAGGAGGTTAAGAGATTACCTCCAAACCGAAGAGGAATTTGCTAGCTTGGTTTCCGAAATGGGTTTGGTTGCTGTCCTTCACTAAAATTTTCGACCACCACTCAAGGTTTTTGCTGTCTTTTGGGTTCAGCTTGGGCAGAGAAAGGAAGAGAGAAAATGGCAAGAGTTTGGGTGGGTTTTTGGAATAAAATGCCTAAAAAATTTTCCACCAAAGACACCTATTTATAGGTGTAATTTTATTTTCTTTCTTGAATTATTTTTATTCTTCAAATTGCTTTCCAAGCCCTTAAAAAAAATTATTTGCTAAACACTCCCCATGAGGTGGCCGGCCATTGATGTGGATAAGATTCAAGAAAGTTCTTCAAATACTTTCCCAATTTTTCAATAATTCAAAATTTTGCTAAATTCCTATTGGACAAGGTGTCCAATACTTAGGACTTTGTTTGGCTTTAAATCTTAAAAGTAGTCTACTTTCATACTAAAACAAATATAACAAATACTGTTTTCCAATAAAAATAATACTGTCTACTAAACTGCAGTCCAAAATTTATCTGCATAAAAATGGACTGTGTTTAGGTTTTTCTTATAACTTAAAGCTCATTAGTCCTTATTGCTCTAAATATTGTGCTTGATTTTTCTAACATACTTCCGTACCTTAAACTTACTTATCTGTCTGTAATGACGGTTTTTCGCAGTATAATTTCTATACTGCCTGTTATACAACAGTACCATCAAGCTTTGACTTTTTGGTCAAACTTTAACTATTTTGGTCAAACATTGACCAACATAGAATCATAAATTTCCATCGTAGCTCAGATCATTCTGGCCAATACTTTGACCGGAATTCATTCAAACATAATTCCTAATTCTGATTAGGCAAAACATATACGAACACATAATACAAACTTTGATTCCTTGAGAAACAAGAAAATCATAATTTGTAAGAAAGTCAGTCATCACAGATTCGGCCTCTAGAGGCCTCAAAAACTGTTTTCCCCGAAACTGGCCAATTTCCACCCGAGTTGGCAGTTTTCGGTTTAAAATTTCGTTTGCGTCCTAGAACGTCCACCCTACCTCAACCGAACTCAGCGGGAGCCTAAATCAGACATGCATGACGTTTCTAACGTTCAGATTTCAACATGCAAGCCAAATTGAACATCATTCATAATCCTACAAAAATCCTAAACATTTAATCAAACATCTAACATGCACACATGCACATAATTGAACCACCAAACCCTATACCTAAACAAATCAAGCACATGCTCATAATTTACAAGCTAGGGCAGAACTTGAAAGTGGGCTTATACCCTTACAAACCATGGCTTAAATACATTTAAATTTCTCCATATGAAATTTAAATGAAAACTTGATTGGTTAAGGTTTTTACCTTACTCAGTTTGGCTCGGTGAGCTAGGATTTCCACTTTCTTCCTCCTCCTCAAATCACCGGTTGTTTTGGTGATTGGCAAGTGCAAACTTGCTGCCTTTCTTGCCCTGAATCCAGCCACCAAATGGCACGAAATCTGGCTGCCTCCAACTCCAAAACCCGGTTTGGATCCAAGCTTGGTTCCTCCCCCTTAGAACCGGCCTTGCTAGGGAAATGGGCACTAAAATTTTTTTCCAACTTTTTGCTTGGTTTTCTACTTGAATCCGACCTCCCCTAAGCCCTACACACTCTTGGTTTTGCAAAATTTTCTTGCCTTTCTCTTCCACTCTAGGTTCGGTTTTTGTGGAACAAAATTGCAAGAGTTTGGCTAACAATCCCAAATTGTGAACAATGCTCACCCCTATTTATAGAGGTTGGAAACTTCTTAAAATTGCACATTTTAGTCCTCAAAAAAATCAGAAATTGGACTTTTAGGGGGGCATGTGGCCGGCCATTAAGCTAGGTGGAAGACAACTAATTTCTTCCAATTTCTTAAATCAACTAATGATGTCAAAATTCAAAAAGTTAGTGAGGTAAGCAAGGCTTAAGCTTGTTTGGCTCTTTTTGCTATTAAGCAGTCCATTTTTAAGTTATCACAGGTATTTTCAATACTGGATTCACTTATGCACAGTATTGGTTTACCGAACTGCAGTCCAAAATTCATCCGTGTAAAAATGGACGGTATGAAATTTTTCCTTATTTCTTAAAACCCTTTTTGCCCTATACTTCAACTTAATGTGCTTGATTTTCTAGGGTGGTTCTTATATCTTAAACATAACTTTTTATCTGTAAAAAAACGGTTTTACCCGGTGCAATTTATACAGATAAACATTTAAACATACAGTCATTTTCTTGAACTTTTCGGGTCAACCATCGACTTTCTTGTCAATTAGGGACCTTCTTGTCAAGTTTTGACTTTCATGGTCAACAGTTGACTTTTTGGTCAACCGTGACGTTTTTGGTCAAACTTTGACCATTTTACAAAATTTCATGATTTTGTTCCTTATTACCTAAAAGGTCGTTTTCTTAAATACATAACCATTTTTTGAGTCTTATAAAGCCATAAAACTCACAAAACATAATTAAAAAACCCTTAACTGGGCTTTTTCCATAAATACCTTTACGGTTTAATGTAAATTTATACATAGAATCGTTCAGACATAAAAATCAGGTATTACAGCGTGAAGCTGACTGCCTGAATTCCTGTTGGGAAATTGGGGGTTCTGATTATGGCTATCCATGATGTAATTCCTTGCATAGTGGCCTTCCTTGCCACAAAGGTAGCAAACGTTCGATCCTACTCTACGTACCCCTAAGTGCTTCCTTCCATATTGAGCACATATGGGATAGTCATTGATATTACCCTCATTTCCTCTATCGCACTTCTTTTGAGGGTAATTTTGCTGCTACCCCTAACCAGTAACATTCCCTTTTCTTTTGTTCCTCCCAAACTGTTTGGAACCTTGAACAGAGTTACTCATCTGTCCCTTTGAACACAACTCTGAATTCTGTCGGGGCTGCATCTGCTTTTCCATAGCCTTATCCTCCTTCTTAGTCTTAAAATATTGAGCCCTGGCTTCCTTATCCTGGTTAATCCAATACTCAGCTCGTATCGCCCGACTTATACAGTCGAATACCAGGGTTTGGGGGCTACTACCAGCACTAACTTGCTTGGCAATATCTGTCCCTAACATTTTTATCATCCTGCTTACCTTCTTGTTTTCATTCGGTACTAGCTTCGGACATAAATGAGCTAGCTGTTCAAATTTCTTAACAGCTTCTAATACCGTCATCGTTCCTTGCTTAAAACTGATGAACTCATCTTGTTGAGCTGTCAGGATTTCTTTATTGTAGTACATCGTTCTAAATTCGACTAAAAAATCCTGCCAACTCATTACCATAACATCTCTGTGCATCTGTACAGTCATCTATCAGTGCCTTGCGTCCTTCTTAGGCACGAAGGAGGCACAGAGAACCTTCTCTTGCTCCGTAAGTCTTATGAAATCCAAAATCACTTGGATGTCAATCAACTAAATATCGGCGGCTATAGGATCGATAGATCCCTCAAACTCAAGCACCTTCATTCTCCTAAACCGTTCATATAACAAGTCTTCCCGAACTAAATGCGGGTTCACTTGTATTCCTATGGGTGCTAACGGGACTTCAGCATCCAGTGGAACCTCTGGTACTTGATACATACGAGCTACCTACTCACGAAGTCTATTCGTCACTTGTTGCTATTCAAGCAACTGGCATTGTAGTGTAGCAACAATATTTGCAAGATCTGGCTCTTGCCGATCTTGGTTTGCTCAAGCGCATGTACGTACTATATTCTAATTCCTATTAAGAAAAGATATTATCATACTTCTAATATCTTTTCTCTCATTCATAACTTATCATATCATAACTTAAAGCATCATATCATGATGCCGTCATACTTATCATATCCTAGCGTAACATCATCATACTTATCGTAACATATCATAACATGCTCATACTTATCATAGCATAGTATAACATGATCATACTTATCATAGCATAACTTAACATTATCATACTTATCATAGCATGATATCATCGTATCATATCATAATGTTACTATATACACTTCATACTTGTACTTGTCTTTTTGTATACTTACAAAAAGCACATCATACTTTCATAGTAATGCACAATGTACATGTCTATTGTATTGTACTTACTATTCATTCATGGTCAAAACTAAGATGAAAGTGGCTACACTTAACCATCGTACATACATATAATCCTAACGTTAAAATAATAAACTAATAGAAGTCGATCCTATATCTATTTTATCTACTCGGTCGTGTTAACGGAGGAAGCATCAGAGTCTACGTCCTAATATCCATTATCGAATAGAATCTTCATCGGGTCGTCCTCGAAGTCCTCTATCTCTTCCTCTCATACTCCTTGTTCTTGTTCTTCCCATACTTCTTTAATTTCCTCCTCGACGTCTTCTTCCTCATCATCACTATCGATAATGATCATTGGAGGGTACTCGGGTTGATCCTTGGGATCAGCCATAAAATCTGCAAGATTCGTTCCTTTTACTTTCACGTCGACTTCCACCTCCTATGGCGGGATCTCTTGATGTCGAACAGAGGGAATAGGGTCCTTGACCAAAAACGGACCTCCCTCAAATAGTGGCTCAGGGACGCCAGCATTGCCGATAGGCATCTTTATGATATCATCAACTACGGCATCTACTTGTAACATATAGGCTATCATCTCAGCCTTAATGATATCATTTATCATATTTTCCACGGTCATCCCTGTCATAGGTATCGAAACAAATATCCTAATCTCAGAAGGTAACCCTTCCCTTAAAAAGGTCCAATGCCTGTAGCTCCGGATCTCTTAGATCTCGCGGAATGTATGGCAACATCACATCCTGGAATTTTCTACCATAGTGTCCCAAAGACTCATTTGGGTAGGCATGCCAATCCATAGCATAGCCAAGATATCGCCCGAGATACATGTCGTTGTAGATCTCGATGTCGCGATAGGGTATGTCGGCATCCTCATCGGGCAATGGTCCTTAACGAGCAATTATATTAGTACGGAACTCGGTCCATGACTCTCCTAGCACAGCTCGCTCCCTTAATATCATCTACTATAATCTAATATCCCTTGCCAAACATCGGTTGGCCAACGAAACCTGAACATATACCTTTATATGGCATATTCTAAATATTTTCTCCATATCCTATAATCATGCCACTAATGACATAGTCATGCGAATTCCATCAAATAACAGAGGAATTGTCTCATAAAGTGTAATAGCAGCATCACGATCCTTGTCTACTCATCTCGGATCCATATCCTATAATCTACCATATCATAACTACATAATACGTATGCGTGCATAAATTAACTCCTACTTACAATGACTATGGCGCTAGCGATAGATTGGGAAACTGGAAGGCAGGAAACCCGCTCTGATACCAACTCTGTAACAACCCGCCTAACGTAGGCCGTTACAGTTACATATCACACATAACTTACTTAACTTATTTATTTTGGCAGAAGTACGGACTTTTTTTTTTAACAACTTGAAGTTAAAATCTGTTTTATAATATATTTACTTTGGTATTCAATCATACTTATAACCGTTACTAAATAGAATTCCTTTGAACATAAAAAGGAATTTACATAATAAAAACAAAACGCGTAGCAGTCTCCATCCCACCGTCTTGCCTCAAGAATTGCTGATAGGTTGCTTACCTACAGCATAGATGTAAGTCGTGAGCTTTTGCTCAACAAGTACAACTATATACCCATAAAACATTTCATAATGGAATAATACATGAACCCATTATGCTTTCATTATGATGTCTTATGCTTACATAACCTGGGCCCTTACATAACATGAGTGTACGTATCGTGACGCGCAACCATGAAGTGGATGGGACGTCCAACCAGATCCAACTTAATACATGAACCAAACCCGACTTAGCGTGGGTCAGTATGACACAAGGCAAGATTGCTTGCCATCATACTTAAATCTTCTTAACTTGTTCTTGAGAATTGTTTTCTTCTTGAAAACAGTCTTTTACAACAGTTTCTTTCTGGAAACTGGGTTCTCATTCTTACTAAGTGATTTATCTTTCGTGAGCATGCTTCATGATACCACAATGATAAAACATAAATCATATATACTACATAATCAATGCATAAATCATATGTATCACATCATCAAGGCATAAATCATATGCATCACGTCATCAAGGCATAAATTATATGCACTATATCATACATACATGAGCTTAACATCACATAAGCAGTAAAAATATTTTTCATCTATACTGTAGGCGGAGTTGTACTTACCTGTAATGCTATGTCCTAAGTTTGGTTGCTCCCAATCAGGTCACAACAACAGGTTACTACCTGCTTTTCAAAAAGGGCGTAGGGTAAGGATCACCCTAGCTTGTCATAAATCATAATCATAAAATGTTGGTATCCTAACTAACACTCATGAGTAACCCTAGTCGTATGTCCCCTCACACACACTAATGATAACTTACTTAGTTACTATATGTAACCTTAGGGCTTAGGTTTTAACTGTATCTTATCAGGTTACTTCAAGTAACCATTAGGTGTAAGCCCAACTTATAATAGAACAAACTCCTATTGGGTTACTAAGGCCAAACTTATAAGATTGTGATCTAGTAGGTTACTATTAGTAACCTTGGTCTTTAGGCCCAACCCAATATCTTGGTAACCTATTGGGTTACTAATGGTAATTATCTTGTTACCATGTTCGTAAAAATAATTTTATCTCGTATAAAAATTGGTAACCAATTCGATGATCAATCATCTTACTATGGTTACCTTCTTGTTACTATGTCTAATAATTTTGGCCTAAATAATATTAGTAACTAATCCAAAGACTGTAAGCATTACTTATAGTTACTCTATTACTTGGTCTATTTCATTCATTTTCAACTTTTCTTACTAAACTTGGTTCACTTAACCATTTTATAAACTGTTTTTATAAAACTGTTTTAAGTCTGAAGGAAAGTGCTGAAAACAGTCTCATAAAATCAACTACTAATGCATGTGCAAAAATTTCCTGTTCTTGCACTGCTTTGAAAATCCTGTGCAGGATTTTCCTGTTTTCTGTATAGTTTCCAGAATCTGTTCTATCTTAGAATCTGTTTTGATTTTAAAAAACTTTTCTGCATAAAAGTTTCAGATCTTGAAAAATACTACAACTTTCGTTCTTTGGTCAGAATCCAATTCTGCCTCTAACCCTTTCTTTTTCTTCTTTGAACAGCCTGGCCGTGCACAGGTTTGGTCATGCCCAGACTCGGATTTTTATAAAAACAGAGGCCGTTGGAACTTTATTTTTAAAAACTGTCTACGTTGCCCCCTAGGATTTTCCATTTCCTACAACTTTGCAGTTTTAATTTTCTTTAAATTCGGCCTCTAACGGCCTCAAAACACTGTTTCCAAAATACTGCCCAGTCTTGACCCGAGACTGGCAGTTTTCCTTCTACGTGTTTCTTACGTAAAATTACACTCACACTATCTCAAACAGTCGCAACCGTGAGCGTACGTCAAGCATGCAACGTATTATCTAACGTTTGCCTTACCATGCATTCATTCCAATTCATAGCATAATCATACAAACCCATTTGGTGCCAATCACCAACTACGGTTTTTAGGGTTTTCTACTAACCCTTCTAGCATCATACATCAATATCACATAGTCATACATTACATACAATAACTTGAGTGTGTGGGACATACTACAAACACTTAGTGGGCACTCACATATATCATACATGCTCTAGCTAATTAAAATCATAATCATGCACAACATCATAATCAAGACCACTAATTAATCCCAATCTTAATCAAGCACAAATCTAATCTAATACCATAGAGATTGAATGAGCTTATGCTCTTACATACCCACATAGAAATATACATAGAGCTTGAACTAAAACTTAAATTGAATAGCTTAAAGGTTTTAGAAATTTACCTTTAAGCTTGAAGATTGGTTCTAGGCTTTGAATCAAGCTTTTCCTTCTAGCTTGATTTCTCCTAAAAATCCGACCACCCTTCCTTTCTATCTCTCTCTCTTTTTTTTTTTCTTCTCTTTCTCTTTCTCTCGTGGGTTCGGCAGCTAGGGGGGAGAAAAAGAGTGAGGGGAAATTTTGCAAAAGTTTTTGTAAGGCTCACAAAAATTGACCCAAAACCACCCCCCCATCACCTATTTATAGGTGAAAAATAATTTCTTTCTGGATTTATTTTTATTTCTAAAATTGCATAAGAATCCTTATGAGCAAAATATTTGCTCAAATACCCCTAGAGTGGCCAGCCATTGGAGTGTCTTGGGAGCCAAGTTTGCTATTTCTTTCCTTAATTTTCAAAAATTCAATAAATCCATAATTATCCACTTTGGTGACGTGTCCTCCCTCTAGGCCTTGTTTGGCTTTCCTTCTTCAAAGTATGCATGCTTATGTGATTGGTTGCACGAAAATTAGGGTTTGCATGGTTATATATCCTAAAATGCTTAAGTATGTTGAATATGAATGTATGATTATGTGAATGATAGGATGTTACGTTAGAAAATGTTGTATGTGTGATCTTAGGCTCCCACGGTGGCTGGTTGAGTTAGATTACGCGATTAGGATGTAAAACCAACCTAAAACAAGAAAACTGCCAGTTCAGGAACAAACTGGCCAGTTTTCTAGAAAGTCGGTTTTGAGGCCCTTCGAGGCCGAATTTGGGAAAACTTAAAATATGAAAGTTGTAGAGAAGGGTTTTTCCTAATGGTTTACATACACCGTTTTGCCAAATAAGTCTTTAACGGCCTCGATTTGTATAAAAATCCGAGCCTGACTGTGCCTAGACTTCATGCACGGCCAGGTTGGTTCAACAGGAGATAAGAGTAGGATAGAGTCCGAACTGGGTTTTAAGTAAAACATGAAAGTTGTAAGGTTTTTCAAGATCTAAAACTTTCATGAAGAAAAAGTTTTGAGATTTGACTTAGATTTTCAAATACAATTAGATTTCTAAAACTGTGCAGGAAACAGGAAATTCCTGCTCAGGATTTTCTAAAACTGTGCATGAAACTGGAAATTCCTGCTCATGATTTTCTAAAACAGTGCAGGAAAAGGATATTCTTGTACATACACTGATGATTTGACTGTGGAAAGCTGTTCCAAGTACAGTTTTCAACACTTAATGATTTTACAAATCCTACTCAAGAATTATAATTTTTCATAACTTGAATAAAGGATTTTTGTATTAAAAGGACATAAAATGTTAAGTTTTTCTCAAAGAAAAGCCAAAATAGATTTTGGACCCAAGATACGGAGACTAGATGATGACCAACGGTAATCTGGAAGGATACCAAGGTTATTGGACTTGGTCAAAGCCTGGGGTTACCCAATGTAGCCCAACAAGATACCAAGTTTAAAATGGGCTAAGACCTAGGGTTACTTATTGTAACCAAGTAAGATATCATGTATGGGGGATATATAACTAAGGTTATGCATGAATGTTGGTCAGATCCCCAACATTTTTAATCCTTACCTATGTCCGGACTTGGAGCAACACATTAGCGAATATAGTAGATGAGGTAAGTACAAACCTCACCTGCAGTATGGAAAATAGTAAGCTATTTTCAAGTATATGACATGATTCCATTTTATGCTACGTTATGCCAAGTTATACTATGTCATGCCATGTTATACTATATGATGTCATGTTATGATATGATAAGTCATGTTATGTTATGTTAAGCCATGTTAAGACATGTTAAACTATGTTAAGCCATGTTAAGTCATGTTAAGCCATGATATATCAAGTTATGGTATGAATTTATGGTTATGCCATGTCTAGTCTCATGTGCATCATGACTAATAAGATCACAATTAAATATTCTTAGTCTTGGAATATACAAGACTAAGACTAAATCAAGACAAGTAAGGTGTCGTACCAACCTCCCGCTAGATCATGGAGGATATATGTTTCAAGTTTAAGTTTATGATTATCAACCTCTCGTTGATGTGTGAGGGTATAATGATAATCAACCTTCCGTTGATGCGTGAAGGGTTATGTTTATGTTTTCCAGAATTGTTAAAGGCCTTGCAAACCCTGACGTTCTGAGGATTGCACTCTTTTGGTACGTACACAAGGGGCCCATATGTTAAGCAAGATAATAAGTTCAAGTCAATAATTGGTCATAAAAGATTCAAAATTGATTCATGCATAAGTTGCACGATATTTGTTACATTTTGTGAGAATTATGTTTGTACTTGCTGAGCGAAAGCTCATCAGTATATTCCATACTGTAGGTAAGAGGCCTGCAGCTTAATTGGTGGGCCAGGTGGACGATGCGATGGGTGAAGAGTGGTGTGGGATATCACAACGTAAATTTTTTCGCAAGTTCTGTTAAGTTTATATATATATATATATATATATATATTTTCTTTTTTTAAAGTAAGTTACGTTGTACGAAAATATGAGGATTTAAAGACTCGAACAGGTTATAAGAATTATGTATGTTTTTCATCCCAGTATGTATGCATGATAAGTTTACCATATGAATAACCCTATTTTTATATGTAAGTTTGAAAAAAAAAATTTATTCTCGATTTTCCAAGTAGGTTGAAGCAGTTATATGTAAGTTCAAGTATGTATGGTAATAGCCCTATGTAGGTCGAGGCGTTACAGAATTTGAGAAAACTCGAAACTGCAAAGTTGTAGGAAATTGAAAATGCTAGGGGACAACATAGACAGTTTTTGAAAATAAGGCTCCAAAAGCCTTCGTTTTTACAAAAACCCGAGTTTGGACCACCCAGACCTATGTGCACGACTAGGCAGAGCTGATGTAATAACTAGAATTTCACAATGTCACAATTTCTTGTATAGAAATTTAAACTGTACCATGAAGGTAATTATGAAAAGCCCGGTTTAGGGTTTTTATTCAGAATTATGAGCTCTTATGCTTTTATAAGACTCAAAAATGATTGCTTAGTTGAGCATACGACATTTTGAGGAAAAAGGTATAAAAACGCTATGATTTTTACAAAAGTCAAAGTTTGACCCGAGAGTCAAAGTTTGACCAGAAAGTCAAAGTTTGACCAGAAACCTTCAAGTTGACCAAGAGAGTCCATGTTGACAGGATAAGCAACATTGACCCATGAAAGTTAAAAATTGGCTAGAAAGATCAATTCTTTGACGATATCGAAAAATGGTGAGCAGTATAGGAAGTATACTGCGGAAAACCAAATTTTTCAGATAAAATGGTTTAAGTTAGATTCAAAACCATCATAGAAAAATCAAGCACACTAAGTAGGAGATTAAAGGCCAAAAGGCTCGAAACGAAAAGAGAACTTTTCGTATAGTCCATTATTCGACAGATAAATTTTGGGCTGCATTTTATTAATCGGTACTGTAAATTAAAGACCACAGTATCAACTATATCTGTTTAGCATTAAAATATACTGTTTATTCATGAATTAGGCCAAATAAGGCCTTAATGGTGATGTCACATTACTTTTGGATTATGACATCATTATATGGATTTAGTGAAAAATTGGAAAGAATTAGGATGGTTCTAGAACAACCATGGCCGGCCACCTCACCCCCCTTATGTGCAATTTGGTGAACTTTGAAGGACTATTTTGCAATTTTGGAAAGTTCAAAAATGCCTATAAATAGGAGTGCATCCTATTCACAAAAATTAGAAAACTTAGGCAAACTTTGGTCAAATTTTCCCTCTAAAATCCGAACTTGAGTGAGCTGCCAAAGAGAAAGAAAAAGCTTGGAAAATCAAGGAATTAGTCTTAGGAGTGTTAGGCATTCACTAGGAAGCAAGCCAAGAAGCTAGAAAAATTTTGGAACCAAGTTTGGCCATTGCTGGCCGGTTCTGTGGCAGCAGCAGGGGGGAAGGAAAATTAAAGGGAAACCAAGAAGGGAGGTGGCTGAGTTGTGGTGTGAAGTGACCGGAGCATTGGTAGGAGTCCTCCCTAGGTGGCTGGAAAATTTCAGGCTCATTGGAGGAGCTAAGGGCCGGCTGCACCAAGGGGAAAGGAAGAGAGAAATTGAGCCAAACCAAACCCACATTGGACTAAGCAAGGTAAAAATTTCTCTTGGCCCTTAAATCTCTTAATTCAAGTTCTAGATTAGAGATTTAAATGTATTACAAGCTAATTTGTAATGAGCCTAAGCTCAATTTAAATTCTGCTCTAGGTCAGAATTTTTGTTAGTGCATGTGTGCTTGATTAGTTAGGGTGGTTGATTTAGTGTTTTAAGTTGTGTTTTGTTTCATGCTTAATTGTGCAATTATATGTGCTTATGAGTATGATTGTATGCTAGATTAATTAAGGGTTGTATGTTTCCCCAAATCTGCCCAACAACATTTAAATGGAATGTTAGGGTGTTAGATGGAAATGTGTATGCTATGTTGGTAGAAAGCTAGAAACAAGCAAAACCCTAACCCTTAAAATGGCCGTTTGATTGTTGACTTGCATGGACGGGTTTGAGCTTCATGTGAGTCAAAATGGGACGATAGAAAAACGTTGCATGGTGATTTTAGGCTCCCGCTGTGTTCGGTTGAGGTAGTGTGCACGAATTAGGACGAGAAACCAAGAAATGAACAAAAACTGCCAATTCGGGTTAGATCTGCCCAGTTTTCTGGAAACCGAAATTTGAGGCCCTTAGAGGCTGATTTTGGAAAAACGTAAAACATGAAAGTTGTAGAGTAGGATTTTTCCTAGTGGACAGTTTTCAAAAATAAGGCTCCAAAGGCCTTCGTTTTTGTGAAAACCTGAGCCTGACCGTGCCCAGACCCTATGCACGGCCAGGTGAGTTTAACAGGTTAAAGGAGTGGGTTAGAGACCGATTTGGGTCTCGAGTTCAAAACAAAAGTTTTAGGATTTCGAATTCTTTAAAACTTTCATGAAGAAAACTTTTTCAAATTCGGCTTTCATTTTTAAATAGAAAATTGGATTTCAAAACTGTGCAGTGAACAAGAAATTCCTGCACAGGGATGTCTAAAACAGTGCAGGAAAAGGGCATTTCTGCACATCCACTGACTAATTCTCAGTGAGAAACTGTTCCAAAGGCAGTTTATGTTTTGAATGATTTTTACAAAGACCCACTCATCAGATTCTGAGTTTTAATAAAATGATCTTAAAACTCTAAGTTTTTCCGAAATAAAGAAAGAACTTGAATCGAGTTAAATGAACCATAACCGGGAAAGGTACCGCGTTATTGGTTTGGGCCCTAAGCCCAAGGGTTATCCAACGTAACCCAATATAATAGTGAAAATGACTAGTTGGGCCTAAAAAACTCGGATTATCTGAAATAATCCTTTGAGTTTATTTTAGAAGGCGTAGGCCCAAGATTTAAGAATAGTAGTCCAACGCTACTTAGAAAGGCTGTTTAGCCAAGGTTACCTTGTGTGACCAATCAGGTACACTTTAAGTGTAGTAAACCCTAATCTCTAGGGCTAACCGTGATACTGAGAAAGTATCTGGCATTGTATTAAGAAAGGGGGGAACATATAACCACAAAGAGGTATGAATGTTGGTTTGATTACCAACATTCTGTAAGAACATAATTCTTACTCTATGTCCTCTGATATAGCAGGAAATAGCCTGCGGAAGTATCCTGAAGTGGATCAACAAGTCTCGGGACATAGTACTCAAGGTAAGTACAACTCCGCCTACAGCATAGGCTTTTGTTGTATACTTGCCAAGTATGTTTGTGGTATGCGATGCTGTGTTTATTATATGACTATGTTAGTTCATTAGCATGAGAAAAAGATATAATGTCAAGATATGAGTATGATTTATGAATAGTGACATCACGAAGCATGTTCACTAAAAAGAACAAGTATGAGTTCATGAAAAGTAAGTATGATGGCAAGCAAGCTTGTCTGTGTCGTACCGACCCGCGTTAGGTCGGGTTGGACTGTGGTTTGAGTTGGAATTGGTTTGGCCGCCCCAACCAAATCATAGTTGCGCGCCCGGTACGTACACTTATGATAAGGGGCCCATAAGTAAGATAAGTTAAGAATGAATACGATGGCATAATAAGAGCATAATTGGTTCATGCATATATTATGCGATGATGTGACATAATATTTATGTTATGTATGAGTTAAGTATGATATGTATGATATGAGAAGTTATGTATGATGGGTTATGTTTAATTGTTGCGGATATATATGTTGTACTTGCTGAGCGAAAGCTCACGTGACTTACGTCTATGCTGTAGGTAAGCAACCTACCAGCAACTGATGGTGCAAGGTGGCGAGCGGGGCAGAGCAAGCTGTGAAATGTGGGGATTTTAACCGCTTCGCGTTTTGATCTTATTTTGTAAATTATTTTGTATGCAAACATCGTTATATTTTGCAAGTATCCGCACTGTATAAAAAAAAAAAAATTCCGCTGCTTACGCCAAATAAATAAGTACGCATGTATGTATGTATGTATGTATGGTAACGGCCTGTGCTAGGCGGGTCGTTACAGAGTTGGTATCAGAGCGGTTCCCTGCTACCCAATTTCACAGTATGCCTGCCGTCGCCGCCATCATTGTAAGTAATTTTATTTTATGAATAAGTAATTATTGATTATGTAATTATGTTATGTTAGACTCGCATTATGGATCCCGCTAGAGCAGATGGGGATCGACGTGCGGTGGCGTCATTTTACGAGTCGCGCCCGTTACTTTTTGATGGCACTAGACGGACGGTGTCGTTAGCAGCGTGGCTTTACGACATGGAGCAGATCTTCCATCTTTGCCATATTGAGGAGCGACTACAGGTCTCCTTAGCGAGCCGATGTCTAGCAGTGGATGTTCGGCTATGGTGGATGACTATTGGGGAGCGATCTTTGCCGAGTCGGACTTGGGCGCAGTTCCATGCATTGTTAGTTGCACGGTATGGACCGATTCTGGATGAGGGGGCAGGTGGACCCCATCGTGACCCGGCGATGTATCGACAGATGTATCATTCTCGATACCTCAGTTTCGCAGTCGTCTGGCATGCCTTCCCAGAGGAGTCCATGGGCCATTATTGCCGACGGTTTTAGGAGGAGCTGTTGCCTTACGTCCCCGGGACTTGGCTAACCCTGGGATGATTTCACTATAGACTTTCCGAGACGGATTGCCTCCGCAGATCCGGCAGTACGTTCCCATGCCGTTACCTGAGACGACGGTGGGGAACATGATAGAGGATATTATGGGGGCCGAGGCCGTGGTACAGGCTATGCAGGCCGCTGGGGTCGCAGAGGGCCATCAGGTACCGGTCGACGACGCTGGGATGGGAGAGCCATTTTTCGGGCCTGGTCCAGTTTTTCCTGAGGACCCGATTCCAGCCGAGCCAGTACAGGCAGTGCCTCCCCAGGACGCCGAGGCTGATGAGGTCGGGGATGATTTCGACCCCGATGATATTATAGTTGTTCCGGAGGAGCAGCCGGAAGACCCTCCTATCATCGATATTTCTAGCGATGAGGAGGAGGATATGGAGCCGGAGCCAGAGCATGAGGACTGGTTCGCGGACGATGAGGAGGATATGGAGCCCGGGCTAGAGTTTGAGCCTGAGGACTGGCAGGAGGAGGATTTTGATGAGGACCCTGAGGAGTTTCCATTGCACGATGGAGATGATGATGCAGACTCCGACGCGCCCTCAGTGGTTACGGACGAGGATGTAGATTAGGCTAACTCTGTATATATTTTATTTTACGACTGATATGTACTAGCTTATATTTATAGATAATAGGCTTGTACTGATGTATGATGGGAAAGTGTTAGACACTTCCATCCGAAATTTTGGCCCTATATGTACAGAAATCGTATCAAGTTGTAATTACGAAATTGTGAATATAATGTACTTTTTGTAAGAATACAAAAAGAAAGTTCAGTTATGAAATATTATGATGTGATGATGAAAGGCATGTTACGAGTTGTTATGTGCCATGATACGATGAATAAGATATGATATGAAGAATTATGTTATGTATGACGATAAATGTATGAAAGAGGGGATATTTCGGGTATGATAATATCTTTTCTTATGTTTTAATAGGATCGAGAAAATGGTTCGTCCACGACGAGCAGTGCCTGAAAATCCGCCCGAGCCGGATCTCGCAACCATCGTTGCAAATTTGCAACGGCAGCTGCTGGAACAGCAGCAAGAGACAAATAGACTGCGAGAAAAATTAATTCAGATGAACCAGAGACCTCGGGCTGATGAGGTTCCTCTTCAGCAGAACAGGGTGCCTCCGGTACCAGAAGTCCAACCGGAAGTACAACGAGAGGATCCACGGAATGTTGAGATTCCGGTAGCACCTGCTGGAGTTCCAGTAAACTTACCACCAGTACGGGAAGATTTACTGTATGAAAGATTCAGGCAAATGAAAGCGCCTGAATTTGAAGGACAGATGGACCCGATTGCAGCAGATAATTGGCTGATTGATATCCAGGTCATTTTGGATTTCATGAGATTATCAGAACAGGAAAAGGTTCTCTGTGCTTCCTTTGCACTTAAGAAGGACGCCAGACACTGGTGGATGACTGTTCAGATGCGGCGAGATGTTACCGCCATGGGCTGGCAAGATTTTGTGACAGAATTCCGCACCATGTACTACAATAGGGAAATTCTGGCAGCCCAGCAAGATGAATTCGCCAGTTTGAAACAGGGATCAATGACAGTAATGGAGGCTGTCAAGAAGTTTGAACAGTTGGCCCGGTTGTGTCCGGAACTGGTTCCCAACGAAACAGAAAAAGTTAGAAGGATGATGAAGATGTTCCGGACAGATATCGCCAAGCAAGTTAGCGCTGGCAGTAGCCCACCTACCCTGGTATCCGACTGCGTGAGTCGTGCGATAAGGGCCGAATACTGGATTAACCAGGATAAAGAAGCAAGGGCTCAGATCTTCAGGGCAAAAAGGGATGAAAAAGCAGTGGCAAAGCCAACACAGCCCCGTCAGAATTTTGAACGCCCCCGAAAGGACAAGTCAGTAACCCTGCCCAAGGTTCCAAACAGTTTGGGAGGAACAAGAGAAAGGGAAATTTCTCGGGTCAGGGACAACAAAAGAATTACCCTCAGAAGAGGAATAATAAAGGAAATGAGGGTAATAACACTGACTACCCGGCATGCGCCAAGTGTGGGAGAAAACATCCGGGAATCTGTAGTGGCCGAATTTTTGGAGGAGATTTTCTCCTTGGAAAAACTTTTCTAGGTTCAATGAATCTAGCCCTAAAGTTGTATGATCTTTTGGTTCAAAATTTATCTAGAAAAATAATTATTAATTATTTTTCAAGAAGGAATTAAATTTTGAAAAGGATTAGACTTCTATATAAAGGCTAGGAATTCTTGAAAAACTAATTTTTGGTATTTTTCTAGGAGAAAAACGTTTTTTGGGAGAGAAGAAAAAATAATTTGGGTTTCTTCTACTTCATAAAATTCGGCTATCTTGTGAGAAAGAAAAGAGAGAAAATTCCATTGAATCAAAACTATGAGGAAGGTTAAACCGAGTGATAATTTTCATAGGAGGTTAACCGGTTCCTGTTTTGTTGTTTTGAAGAAAGAAGTTGGATCAAATTCTCAACGAGGAACATCGGAATTGAGAAGGAGGGATCTAGACTTCGGATAGTATTACTGGTCGCTTGGATTCATAGAACATGTACCCACACACACTCTGAGACGTGGAACTCGAGAATAGTAGAGAAGACACGTTGGTCAAACGCTCTAGTGATTCCGGAATCTGAGAAATAAGGTACGCTTGATCATGAATTTAATTTATTGTTATATGCATCATGAGATTCTTTTCGAAACGGCATAAAAATTTTAAAACTTCCGCTGCGCCGTAACTCTGATATCGGATCCGTTTTTTCCAAACAATTGGTACAGAGACTACTCATGATTATGCATATAACATAAATTATTTGATCAAATAAATTTCTCTCTATGCATTAATGAAATATTTTAGAGAGTTGGCACTCTAGATTTTATTTTTTGTATGTTAAATATATTATGAATGGATGTATGGTTGAATGCTTTATATTATTTTTATATAATATATGATGATTGTTCAATTTTGCCGGTCATGATTCCATAAAGGTTAGAATTTTGTATCTAAGTTTTTCAAGTGTAATAGATGCAGTCTATTATCACCACTAGATCGTTCTTTCAATTTCTAGAATTTTTGTAAGCTGGAAACGGTATAAGGAATTTTTTTTCTAAAATTCGGGATACAATAGATTCGAGGAGATTGAAGATGAACGAAGGTATGCAAATTTTCAAAGGATGTGATTTTGTGTTTTTTATTATTTTCAATAAAAAAATATTTTTTTAATAAAAAATAAAAAAATCACAAAGTCTTTTTGAAAATTTAATGTTCCAATGATATGTGATCTTGATAATTTGAAAATCAAAATTAAAAATTTAAATTTAAATTTAATGGATATTATTATGAATTTTAAAATTTTGAGATTTAAATTTGAAATTTGAAATTTCAAATTTTTTTGAATTTTAAAATTTAATAAACCGGATTTTTATTTAAATTTTGATATTTTGTAATTTTGATTAAAATTAAAAATCACATATAATCTTTTTGAAATTTGAGTTTTAAATTTAAATTGAAAAAGATGTGACATTGGAGAAGGAAGACACATTGAAGAAGGATACAAGGCATAGATCTACAAATGAAGGCCGATATATGTTTCGGTTAATTTTTGTAAATTTTACAATTTTCTTTTCTCTAGGATGGAATCATGATCCACGGCTATTTACATATTTTGCAAACCATGGATGATGTGTTGCTAGATGAATATGTTATACTATTTCGTGATGTATTGATAACATGCCATATAGACTAGGGAGTGCACTCAATAAATATTGTTTATGGCATGAAAAACAAAAACCCTAATTTAAAAGATTGAAGTGGAGAAGGTTTATACACTAAGACCTACGGTATCCCATCGTTGGTCCAATAGTTACGCATGGTATGCCTACTACTCGGTTTTGACCGGGGAATTCCCTTCGGATAGGTATCTTACCTAGAGCGCACATTGATTTGGATTTCTGAGAAGGATAACAATTTTGGCATATTTTATGTTTAGATCACCTTTCGGCGTGGATGTAAAATATGGATTCAAAATTGGAAACGATGGTTATACACTCATACTACTTTATTTATTAATCCTCCCTCGAGGCTCTGATATGTAAAGTAGTGGCCAAATAAACGATAGTTAATATATATTTAATGGAGTTTGCTCCATGGACGAATATGTATTAATTGGATGGAA